>JAOTAX010000003.1:27035307-27051228 GCA_025629825.1 Erythroxylum guanchezii | reverse complement strand
TTTACAATATGATCAAAACAACTCCGAAGGTAAGGCAATATATCTGTCTGAAAGATAAACCATAAAAAGAACCACTAAAGACACTACTTATATTTCATGGCCATGGAAAGAGTGGAATGAATGTTGTATAGCAAGATACGATGCTTTGTTAACCCCCTATTATTGGTATTTGGGATTTTTCTTTCTCTTCCTTATTGATTTTCTTTTTGCAGTTTTGGACTGCACACAAAAATCTCCTGGAATGTCAGGAACTTAGGCTGCTGTTGATGGGGAATCACAGTCCTTTACTGCCAAATTTGAACTACTTTCCCAAAGGGAACCTATTTTCACATAAGCAAAATAATTACAATTCAATGCTAAGACGTGCTCTGCCCCAGGATGTTCTGCGATATGAGAGATGATAATCCTAGTCCCCTAACTTGCCACACAGTTATCACTAGAGTTTATCATTGTTGTTTGTTCTTCAAACTCCAACGTAGCCTTAGAGGCCTCATTTTGTCGAATAGTTGCTACTAGAGTCAACATGTTGACCCAATCCATCTGGAATTGCTCCAACTATTTTGATTTGAAGTGTTCCATACTAGTATCTAAACACTCCACATTGTCTGCTCTAGAGTTGTCCATAGCTGACTGTTTTGACACTGCATTGACGATCTCAATCTATTGAGTAACCTCTACAGCTATCTCGGCTCCTGGATTTGTGTTAGGTCTGAACTTTTGCAAGTGATTGGCCCTTTCTCATTCTCAGCAGAAACTCCAGTTGTCACTTTGCATTACATCGACAATACTAGCATACTCTGCCAACTTTGGACTTTGTGTAGAGATTGTATGATCTGTTGATTATTCCTTCTCAGAACTAGGATCGCCCTTATTTTGGTTGTCAACCACTTCAGGAAGCTCCCCTATGTCTCTCTCGGTTGGAGGAATCTGGGTAAGCCGCTCATGAATCTTCCTCTGAACTGCAATACCAGCTTCAACTTCGACTGTTGATTGTTCAATCCCCATTAACTCTTCTTGCCAACCTGTTTTATACCTCTTCCCACTTGGAACCCATTTCTTGCCAGGATTGTGTGGCTTCTAAGGGTAGGATAGTTGTATTTCTCCCTTCACCCTCAACCTAAATTCACTAAGGTGCATAACTAGAAGACAATCTGGTAGTGTAGCCTGTCAACTCACTTCTATGCATATTTTTGCATATCATATCCTATCTATACCTGATGTCTGTGCATCCATACCCAACGGTTTACCCAAGGAACTAGCAAGAAAACTTAACCCTTGCATAATCCACAATTCAAGCAGTAGATTATGGAATTGGGCCCAAATTGGAAAAACTTCAACACATTCCTTATTAAATTCAATCCTCGACTTTCACTTCTATATAAACATAGGTTGTCTCCCCATATACGAAGGACCCATTCAAATTACCATCCGAAGCAAATTTGAAAATAATCATGTCATTGTTAGTAAGTAGAGTTTTCTCTAAGCCTTGTTTACTTCACCGTGCACTAGCCCAGACCTTGATAATTGGAAATGTAGAACGTTTGCTCCAGAAGGATCCCACTAGTGTATTCGACCACGCTCTTTCCCCCGCTTGCAGGAGTTCAAGAGGAGGACAAACAATGCCATCTTTCATGACATCAAGGCAATGCTTCATTTAGACCTTATGTTGTTGGAATTAAGGTTATTTGCTCCATGCACTAGCATTCATGGGTCTTAGAGACTCTAGAGACGTCAACGCCAACACCAACGCCATCTCCAGGTTTAGCTCTTTGTGCTACTTTACGCGAGATTGCAGGGAACTCGTCCACAAATTGAGTAGGCGGCACACCATCATCAATAGTAGTAGAACCCAACACCATGGACATCGCTATGGGGCTCCCGTGGGTCTTAGCGTTGCTTGCTTCTCTCGTCAGATCTGAAGTTGGGTCTCTATTGGTTGGACATCTGAAGAAGTGTAGAATAACTATGTAAGTATAAAACTTTGTTTAATTTTTAAGTTTATTTATTTATGTAATACTAACTAATAATATTTGAATTAAATATTAATTTTTAAAAAAAATCGAATAAGATGCAGAAGTTGTTGCAAAGATCATTGTCTGACAGAAATGAGCCAAATGTATATGAGATTTGCAACAACATCCTTAGTACAAGATCAAGGTAATATCAAAGGTCTTGGGTATGGCCCTAATCCAATTGGTTCATCCTCATCACGACCAGCATATATAACGATGTTTCAAGAGGAGAACCAGTCTCTTAAGCTTAGTTACAATGTAATGAAGAATAGTTAAATCGTAATGAACAAAAGTTAGATCGTAATAAATGAAAGTTGACCAATCTTGAAAAGATGGCCATAAAGATAGGCCTTGAGCTGTTGGTTGACATGGGTATAGAAGTCATGTTATCAAAAAAAATACTTAACTCAAATTATGTAAGCAGTAGTGATGATGAAAACGAGTCTTAGTTTGTACATAAGTTTTTTTGTTAACGTTTGTAATTAACATTTAATGACATTTTATTTTTTATATAAAATGTTTCTAATTTTTAATTATTTTTATTTTATTTTTTAATTAATTATAAATCAAAAAATCTAAATATTACAAACAATAAGATGGAATAAAAATCTTACCAATAATTATAATTAAATAAAAAATTTAATAGAAATGTTTAATAAAAAATCAAAATTCGTCTCCAAAACTTTTTAACTACATTCCTGAAAACGACGCCAATAATTTTTAAAAATTAAATAAAAAACATAGCTAAAAAAATTTGACTATGATTCGAAAATCGTCACCAAAACTTTTTAGCTACGTTTCGTAAACCGTCGCCAATAACTTTTATCTACGTTTTAAAAACCGTCACTATTTATATTTTGTTACGAAATCTTAGTCGTCGCAAAACATTTTTACCTACAGTTACGATAATGTAGCTAATAACTTTTAGCTATGAAAAGAAAAAGTCTCAAAATATCATTGGCGACGATTTGTTTTATCCTCGCCTATCTCTTTTGGAGATGTATCTGAGATTGGAGCGAAATATAATTTGAGACAATTTTGTAAAAGCGTCGTCAATAATATTTTTCTACCATAATTTGGCAATGATTTGTGCTACGAATTTTTGTCGTTGCTAACAAATTTTGGCAACGTAGGCCCTTCTGTTGTTGTGTCAATCCATTTTTGGGTTTAATATGTAAAGAAATTTTGATTAGTAATTTAAACATTATCTTATAATTTAATTTCTTTACCTCATATGGAGTAAAGGTTTTATAAAAAAATTATTTTATTTTTTGATTAAACGAATTTATAAAAAATGCAAAATGTGTTGTTAATGGTATAATATGTAATTAACTCCTTCCATTAACTAATGTATTGTCCATTTTTAATTGAAAGAAATTGGATCAGTAATCAATCTAACAATACACGTAACTAATTAGCTGAATTAAATGAGTCCATGACTTGCATATTTAATTATGAAAAGTAGAAGAAGAAATTTCGGTGAGGGCTGGGAAAATTTCTACGGTGCTTAGAATTAGGATTTCTTGTGATGCGTGCAAAAACCTGTCATAATCGACCTTTGCCTTTGGAAATTATATGGTCGGTATAAGCTACGGAAGTTACAGAGCAATTACTTGGCACAAAACTAGAAATCGGTCAAGGTCGGATTGAGTCTCTCTTTTCCGCTAGCTAGTACGTATTTTGACCTTTTCTGTCCTAAAGAATTTTCTGGAGTGACTTGTGATAACACTTGCCCTTTAATCTTCATAATTATCTACTAAGTAGTATCACCTAAATATATGTAATCATGCGGTCGTGTCCAAAATTTTGTGCCTAACTCTCTTCTAGATGATCATGTTTGTATGGATGAGATTGTCTTAAATAGAATTGGCACAGGGTGTACGGAGAATTTGATTCTTAAATATATACTACATATTTAATTGAGTGATTAATTTTTTAAAATTTCTAATAATTTGGTAAATTAATTAATAAATATTTATATAGTATTTAGTGAACATGTCATATTATAAAAAATAGCCTTTTGTTCTAATTTATACAAGTTAAAAAGTTAGCCATTAAATTAAAAACTTTAAAATATTTAGCACTAAATTAAAAAAAGTTAAATTTTTTTAAATATGTTATTCCTTCTCCAATAACAATGTACACTGATATGTTCTCAGTACGATGGAACCTCTTTTTTTCTCTTCAAATATGAGTAAGACTAAAATAACAGTTTAGCAAGATTTTTGTCGTTAAATAAGTAAAAACATTAGTATAGTTTTTATTAACATGGACATAAGGTAGTTTTACCTCTTTTATTTAACGCAATTACTATTGGATTAGGGATGTAAATCTTAACCCGACCTGTTGACGGGCGGCATCAAATGCCCTGTACATATGTCAAAACTTTTCTACCTCTTAATGAAATAAGAATCCACCGAACTACATTTTCCACGCCGTTTCTGGAGACTTCATAAATTATATCAAAGTTTTGAAGCCGAACCGACCAACCATCCGACCGATTTCGTGTGTGTGTTCGTGTGTGTATGTACATATACATATGTATATATATAAAGAGAGAATATATATATATATACATAAAGAGAGAGGCATAAACTTTTCTTCTTATCTTACCATTTCAGTACATATTGTAGTGCCTAGCTAGAAGATCCGGAGTTTATAGCCAATATGCATCTTGATCGGAAAGATGTAATGAAACCCCGCCAACCATCGTGTTGGAGGGTTTTCACAGCCATATTTTTCACTAGGGTTCTTGTTGCTATGTCCAAGAAAGGTCCCCGTAAGCAAAAGAGTCTCTCAGACTCGCCCTCCTGCGTTTCCATTGATGTCCACGATGAAATCGTTGGCACGGACCATACATCCTCCACAAGTGGGGTTGATCCAATCACACTCGCTCGTGTTGTGAAAGAGAAGAATTTTGGCTTACTTAGCCAACTAGGAGGAGTTGAGCAAATTGTTGCAGCTCTTAATAGCCACGTTACAGAAGGTATCAGTGGAAGAAAGGAGGATCTGGAGCATAGAAGAGAAGTTTTCGGTGTCAATACGCATCAGAAGCGCGCTGTTAAAACCTGTATAAGGTTTTTTCTCCAAGCAATAAAGGACACAACCATTGTAATTCTTTTGGTCTGTGCCATGATCTCCTTCGGTTTCGGTATCAAACAGTATGGCCTGAAACATAGCTGTTATGGTGGTATTAGCAACATTTTTGCTGTCGTCCTTATTGCTGTTGTGTCTTCTGTCAGCAACTTCAGACTATCAACACAGTTCAGGAAGCACTCCTATGATACGAGTCAAATAAGCGTGCAAGTTATCAGAGATGGGAAATGTCATGCCGTGGCAATTTCCGATGTGGTGGTTGGCGATGTTATTTTGCTGAAGCTAGGGGACCGGGTTCCTGCAAACGGCTTGTTCCTGCACGGCTATTCTTTGAAACTAGATGAGTACAGCCTGAGCGGTGATCAAAATTATGAAGTTGCTGTTAATTGCAGAGACAATCCGTTCTTGCAAGCGGGAGCAAAAGTGATTGATGGCTTTGGTTTCATGCTTGTTACGTCTGTTGGTGAGAAGATAACGAGTTCAACATTCGGTGAAATAATGGAGGAAGAGACTCCATTTCAGGAATATCTCAACAAGCTCACTTCTCAAATCAAAAAGATAGGAACAGGCGCAGCAGCGATTATTTTCACTTTGGCTTTCGTCTATTACTTCACTGGAAGCACCAAGGATGCAAACGGAAAACCAGAATTCATCGGAGGCAAGACTAACTTGGGGAACATCCTTCAGTCAATAGTGAACTTTATAAATGCTGCTGTGAATATCGTGGAAGTGACAATCCCTGAAGGTCTACTCTTGGCTTTGGCACTAAATCTTACATACTCTATGAAGCTAATGACAAATGATCATATTATGATTCGGAAACTCTCTGCTGGTGAAACAATTAATTCTGCCACAACAATCTGCACAGACATAACAGGTACTCTTACTACGAATCAGATGAAGGTAACTGAGGTTTGGCTCGGTAAAGAAAAAGTTGTAGATGATTTTCCAAGAGAAATAGCAAGTCAAGCATTCCAGCTGTTACAGGAAGGTGTTGCTTTGAATACAACTAGCTTTGTAAACAAGCAAAATTCTGCCCTAGACCTGGAGATTTTTGGTTGTCCGACCGAGAAAGCATTACTTTCGTGGGCTAAGACAGATTTGGGTGTCAATATTGATGCCGTAAAACAATATTGTGAGGTAGTACATCTAGAGGTGTTCAAGTCAGACAAAAAGAGAAGTGGAGTGTTGATCAGGAAGAACCATGAAAAGGCAATTCAAACACACTTGAAAGGAGCTGCAGAAATAATACTTTCCATGTGTTCAAATTACTATGACAGCAACGGTGAGCAAGTGATGAGTCGTGAAGAAAGATCGGAGTTTGAATTGATAATTAGGAGTATGGCAACAAAAGGCCTACGGTGCATTGCATTTGCCCACAAAAAGGTTGCAGAAGTACTGAATGATCAGCAGGTTGAAGAAGCCGGACTGACTTTGTTGGGGCTTGTGGGATTGGAGAACCAATTGCAACCAGGAGTTAGAGAAGCAGTAGAGTCATGCAAGAAAGCTGGCTTGAAATTTATAATGATCACCGGTGACAATATACATACCGCCAGGGCTATAGCATTTGAGTGCAGAATTCTGGATCCTGAAGAGTTTATAGACAGCGAAGCTGTAATAGAAGGTGTGCAATTCAGAAACTACTTGCCGGAAGAAAGAAACGAGAAAATCGATCGTATCCGAGTAATGGCAAGATCTTCAACTTCTGATAAAAGTTTGATGGTACAGTGCCTGAAAGAGGGAGGTCATGTAGTTGCAGTAACTGGAAACGGCATGACGGGGGAAATTTGGCTTTCCATGGGAATTCAAGGGGCAGATAGTGAAAAAGAGAGCTCAGATATGATCATATTGGACAATAACTTCGCTTCTGTAGTGACAATTCTAAGATGGGGAAGGTGCCTCTATGAAAATATACAGAAGTTGATTCAATTTCAGCTCACTGTCAATGCCACCGCTCTTCTTGTCACTTCCATTGGATTTTCTGTTTCTGGTGAAACCCCATTAACGACAGTCCAGCTTCTTTGGTTAAATATTATCATGGAAACTTTAGCAGCCTTAGCTTTAGCCACCAACAAACCCAGTAACGAAGCCATGACAAAGCCTCCTGTTCCGCCGTCACAGCCACTTATTTCTGACATCATGTGGAGGAACATTCTTACTCAGTCCTTGTACCAGGTAGTTGTTCTATTAACGATAGAATTCAGGGGTTGTTCAATTTTCAGTGGGGGAGAGAAAGCCAAGAACACTCTTATCTTCAACATGTTTATTCTATTCCAAGTTTTCAACGTGTTGAACGCAAGGATGGTGGAGCAAAAGCGCATGTTCGAAGGGATAGAGAAGAACAAGTTGGTTCTCTTAGTTGTGGTGATCCTTCAAGTGGCGATGGTTGAGCTTTTAAATAAGGTAGTCAACACCGAGAAGCTAAACTGGACACAGTGGTCTGCTTGCATGAGCATCGCAGCTTTCTCTCTTGTCATTGCTTATCTAGTCAAGTGGATTCCTCCGAGTCTCTTCCCTATAAACAAGTTTCTTGACCACTCGATTTTTCATCATACAATTCATCGTTGTGGGTGGTAAATAACAAGTTTGAGTTTAGTTGTTGAAGATATATAACTTATGTGTAATCCAAAAGGCCAACCTTATAGATATCAACCTCATATATACACCTTGTCACGTGCAAAAAGAATCGGCGATAGTATCAGAATTGTTACAACCGATCATCTTCAAGGTTATTGACATTACCTATTTTCGAAATTTGATCGACTAACTAAACCCTCAAGTTTTCATCCTAATGTTCTCGAATTCATATCTCATAAAAAGGAATGAATGGATGGAAGTAGATTAAGTATGCAACTTAAAGTGAATTAGCCTCCACTCACGGACAGAATAGATGTAAATCAAGATAATATCTTGTTGATTTTTCATTAACGATTTGCAACGTACCCCACATCTGATCAATTATATAGGAAACAGTACACTTCTTTTATCTTACGCATTCCACCAGCTCGTATCAAATTCAAAGTTTTAGATACTTTATCTATTGTCGAATGAATCATTTAGACTTCGGTCAAAGAAACAGATAAGCAGAGAAATGAATCATTTAGACTTTGGTCCAATAAATGAATAAGCACAGAAACAGCTGGTAATCTTGTAGACACCAATGTTTCTATTAACATTTTATACTAAAAGGATAGCATGGATCATTTAGTATTTCTGCATGTATGAGCTCAATTGCCTTGATTTACAGGCAAACCCTATGAAAACCAATCGAAGTTATGGAAAAAATATTGAAGCGGTTAATAAATTCATGCTTGTAAAAAGTTAGTATCACTACAACACGCTAGAAATTATTAAAAGAGCTTTAATATTGAACCTTTAAACTTCAACAGAAGCAATTAGTAATAGTAGGCTATATGCTATATCCCATATGAATGGAACGGACAAGACTACATTAAATGGGAGACACAACAACGTTGTTGGAATGAAAGTGCTTAGAAATTACGATCACATGTATCAAGTATTCAGCATCTTCAACATGTTTGGTTAGTTTCTAACAACATTGGAACCTGAAAGGAACTTTCACCACTTCTCTAAATATCTTGAGCGCCTTTCTTAGATACATGGTCAAAAGGAATACATAGAACATTCCTGCTGAATTGTGACAATAGAGATGCCACGAAATTGCACGACAAAGAATTCAAATGTCTTTTTAGTTAATATGTAAGTCTAGATTTTGGGAAGGGTCTACTCTTACCAGGAAATTTAGTTTATCTAGCAAATGTCGTTATGTGTCTTCTGGTCTTCAGCACCGCAGATATCATGGAAAGAGTTGAACCGAATTCAAGTCTATTCTTCTGTGAAAGTGACTTGAACGTCGAATCCTAGCTCTGGCGAATATATATGGGAAATTTGGCTACTTTTTCTGTTGTATCCCGTTTTATAAAAATCATCATTATTGTAATAAATTGCTTAACAAAATAGCTTGTGGCATTAGAAAAGTAATTTTTTTACTGAATATTTGTAGAACTATTTAAACTCAAATTGTTATATGATCAATTGTTAAACATGTTATAGATTTTGTACGATCTAATTTTGTTAACAAATTCTATTGAAACTATTAGATGAAAACTTAGTAAAAAGTTATTTTTTATAAATATTTCTTATACTATTAAAGGTTTTTATGTAATTTAAAGTTTCAAAGACATTTTTTAGAATGAGAAAAATCAAACAAAAAATTTTGTCTTTCACTCAAATTAATACAACATTTTCCAATAATCATTTGTTGGTTTATATGCTATATCACCGAAATGAATGGTTGATATACGATGTTTAATGGGTAATTTGGATTGGTTTCTATCAAAATTTAGAACAGCTCATTTATATTTATATAATGATTTTATTTTATCTAAATTAAACGAAACCAAATTAAATTAATATAAATAAAATTGATTCGAGTTAAGTGGTTTAGACTGATTAAATATTTGGGAGTTGCAATAGTTATTAAAAATAAAAGTATATCAGCATCTTTTCAATCTTTTAATAAAATGATATTTCTTTTGCATCTGACATGGAAGTAAGTGAGATGGTTATCAAATTCTATATCGAAACGAGATGAGACGAGAGGAGAGGAGAAAAGATTATTAATCAACTCTTAATTAACTTTTTAAGACTTATAATTCTCTTATACCTGGAGCAAAGTTGGTATTGGATCAGTCTGAACTTGAATTGTTATTAAAACTATACTTAATTGTGCCTCCAAGGGTACGATGTTGGAATAGGGATGAACCAACTGGAAAGTTGGTGGTACTAAATGAGAACGATGAGAGTAGAGATTAACGATGATCTAAGCAACAAATAATGCATGCTTTTTCATGTACAGGGAATAATACATACTTCTTTTCTAATTAAAAAATTGCTTTAAACTTCATAGAGAATCTCTTGATCTAAGGTTTTGAATTAAGTTTTTATCAAAATAGAGTGCTTTTGAAAAACTTGATATGTTAAAAATTAGTGAGTTAAAGTATTTTTGAAAGTTGATTTTTTTGTTAGGGTTTAGTTACGTTCAAGTAACCTAGCTCAGGAACAAAGAGTTACGTGTTGTTGTTGATGATTTTGGATTCTATTAACAGGAATGAGACTGAAAATTGAATTAATATTCAATAAAGTGATCACTGCAAGGGATTAAGGAAAGATAATAAAATCCTAGAGGAAAGGAACTAATTCTACGCCCTATTTTACCAATCTAAATAGTTACCTTGGCCTAAAACAAGTATATATTGAAGAAATGGGGATTCTGAAAGAAAAATAAAATTGGGTGTGAGTTTAAAAAGCATGTTGAAATAATAGAAATAAATCATACGGTTAGTGGTTTTACCTAGGATTTAAAATTAAAAGATTTAAAAAATGCCTAGACTCTCAATTCCAACAATCTTAAATTTTAGTTTAAAAAAGGGTTGTATGATATATTCAATTTCAACTTTAAAAAAGTTATGAAAAAAACAAAATTCTTAATAGAATAGCAGAAATAAATGTTAAGGCTTTTATTTGAAATGATAGAAGAAATTGAAAAACAAAATACTGAATTTTTAAATTTAAAAAAGACTGAGTTTTAGAAAATATTTTGATGACCTTGGTTACTTAGTTTGAAAACAAAAATAAATCATTCCATTTTTAATTAAATAAAATAAGTATCATTGGATTTGGTTGTGCAATACCCTGCTACCAAATTATTTTATACTAACCAAAATTTTCTATAATGTTAGATTTTGGGTTGGCCAGGAAAGTTTCGAGTTACATTTATTGTACTTATTAATACTTGGATTAAATTTTGTAATTAACAAGAATTAAATCATTAAATTAAATGTATATTTTTATATTTAAATAATTTAAACATAAAAATGTTTCTACAAATATTTATTATGTCTAAAAAAAAATTTATTGTTAATTTTAATAGAAAGTTTATAAAAATATATTTTTAAATTTAAGTTATAAGATAAAGCTAATTTTATCAAGGGATTACATTTTCATAAAATTAAAAACAAGTTTTATGTTCATTAACTACTACTTTTTTTAGTTAGTTTCTAACATTAATTCAAATATTTATTTTTTATTTTGAACATAGGCAAATAGGTTTTAATTTATTTAATTTTGACTTATTAATTGAAACAAATTGAAACGTAAGCATAAAATTGGGATTGAATAAGTATTCATTGATGGATCAAAATATATTAATTTATACAGCTTTTACATTGTATAACTATATTAGAAGAAACACAATTGACAACTTGGCTTTTAACATCATCAATCAAGATCTTGAATGTATAATTCCAGATGTATTTGAGGATGTTGAAGTTAACTCTACATAAGAAGGGGTTGAAGAATTGAGAACTCAGGAGATAACTATTATTCGTGATAATATATTGCTTCTAATTTAATGGCAATTAAATCTCGTTCTTAGATTATAATTAACCTTTGCTTTAGATGATGGTGTTGATTTATTTTGCTCTATTTAAATCCTTACTAGAATATTCAAAAAAATACTAAGATATAATAATCATGTCTTTACTTTTTTTTTTAAGTCATGTTCTCATAAGTTATTTTACACACAAATGGCTAATACTAGATAATTAATTTTATAAAAAATCTTTAAATAAACAGTTGATGTTATTCGATAAAATCAACTATATTAATTCGTTGTTACCTAACTGTTAATAGAATTAGCTAACAGTTAATGCAATGTGTTGATTGCCAAAGAGGGTTTATATTTATTGTATTACTTATTTTTATATTTTTATTTGTACATATTTATTTATTTATTTAGCTTATCATTATTATTATCTTTTATTTTTATTTCTAATCTCACATATGATTCTAGAATGGAGATACTTGGAATCAAATAACTACCATAACGTCTGCTTAATCCGAAAGAAAGAAATTATGCAAAAGCTTTACAGAATTATTACGAAGCTCAACAACCACTGGAGCAAAAGTGGAATGATGATAGTACTCATTCCAAAGCATAGATTTTAATAACAACCGTAGAAACGCTAAACTCATAACGCTAAATCTTTTCATGAAAAGGAGAGACTCTTAAGGAATTCAAGGTTTCATCCACATGCTTCCCTCTGCTTCCCGTGAGAGTTTTTTACGCTACCAGCTGGCAAGTGGGTTGGTGGGCACACCTATCGACTTTTCCAACTCAAGAAATACTCTAATTCCGCAAAAGTTTCTACTTTTACAAATCAACCGTATATAACTACAGGCTCTAAACCTAGCTAGCTGTTAAACTAAAGCTACTCAATATAGATATTATGACCATGATCAGTTTCACCACCGTTGAAATCCTAATTAGGTGCATTTTTTCCCTTAACCATGAGGACGCGTGTCGACAGAGGACAATATTCTGTGAGCTACCGAAAGCAAGATTGATCATTAGCCTTCCACGTAGTAGTAGAACGGACATCAAGGCTATGGTATAATACTATAATCGACATGCAGGCTCAAATCAAAAGCTCTAGATGGTTGCATTTCACAGTCTTTCTCGTCAGATAATCTCACAAACTGCCTGGAGTCTTGCTCTTTGCTTAGAATAATTACCCTTGCTCGGACTATCTCCAACCTTCAAATGGTGATAGTTTGTTCACGGTCATTGGCCTGATATTATCAATATATGTATTGGCGTTTCCTACTCGTTCTCATGACTTAATATTCAATTCCTCAACCTTGTTCTTTTTTTTCTCAGTAAACCTTGTTCTTGCTATTACAATCTTTTCTATCTACTAGAGTAAACTTTAAAAGATTCTAGTGCTTAACCGATTTTTTGGTTTCAGATTAAGAAATGAAATCATCCATAAGAGCATCTAGCTCCTTTGCCTTCATATTGGTATATTCTTAAATAATAGTGAAATTTAAGTTTACCAAATGCACTTAATTTGTCTAATCTTCAATTAAAAACTATTAATCTCGTATTGCTTAAATTTGTAAAATTAAGAATAGATACATAGAATTAATTGTCAGTTTGGTTTCAAGTAAACTTTTATATTCTAAAATTGGTTGATTAATTCATAATTCAGCATGTTTTTTAACCATAACATTTTCTTGCAAATTAATTCAAAAAAGAACAACAATCATTGTACCATTCCCAACAAGATTAGATCCATAATTTAAACCAAATGATGTATTTGAAAAGTTAAAGGAACATCCCAAAGGTATAAGTCTTAAAACTGAAATCAAATTTCTAGAGAAACTTGGAATATAAAATGTTCTTTCCAAATTCAAAACAAAACCAGAATTCAAAACTAATTTGCATGTCCTAAGGCTTCCACATGTGAACGCATCTTATTGCCTAAATAGATGTACCGTTCACTGCCCACTAGCTTCCTATAGTTTAGAAAACCCTGTAAGGTATTGAAAATATGAATTGTAGAATCAGAATCAATCCACCAAGTGTTATAACAAACATTAGCCATATTAGATTCATAACAAACAAGTGAGATTGAAATATCATTCTTTACACGCCAAGCCTTAAATTTGGCACAATCCTTTTTTTATATTCCCTTTGTTTTTGTAAAAGCGACACTTGAGATTGAAATCCTATGTAATTTCAGTATGGACTGGTATTTTACCCATTCTTTTTTGTTTGGCTTGCCCTTTATTCCTTTCTTCTGTGGCCATAGGTGTGCTTTCACCTAATTCCATTATCAACCTCCCTTCCTCTTAAACACACATGGTCAGTAATTCATTGATAGACCATTTATCCTTATGTGTGTTGTAAGAGATTTTAAAAAGTCCATATTGAGGTGAAAGGAAATTAAGCATGTAATTCACAAGGAAAGACTCGGATATATCTACCTCAAAAGACTTTAGTCGAGCCACAATGTCCCTCATTCACATGATGTGCTCACGCACACCTCTAAACTTGTGAGCTTCGTTAATGATAACTTGGTCATTAAGGTGCTGACTAGGGCCTTATCTGAAGACTTAAATAGTTCATCAATAGCCTTCAGTAGATCCCTAATATAATCATAGCTTCCAATAGAACCATGAATACTAGTATGAATTTTGGTCTTTATATACATCATGTTAAGGCGAATAGATCACTCTCAATGTTCATAAAAAACAATTTCAACCTGAGTGCTAGTTTCAGTAGGCATATATGATTTATCTTTATGGATAGAATAATCAATGTCCATCCACCCCACTGGAGGAGAATCCTCTCTTTTCATATTTTATAGCTATCACCATTCAATTCGGGAATATCACGTTTGATATCAGAAAAAATTCACAAGTTGAATAACTGCACAAAATTCAAAGAAACATGCTTATGTTGCTAAATTTGATGAAGCAAAGAAGCATGTATCATTTTTTACCAGTGTTAAAACATGCAATCATATTTCAAATGTAAATCATATGATAATTAAAACTACCTGTGGGCTAAGCTTTAATTAAAAGATTCATACATAACTTTTATGATGAAACTATCAAATTATATTCCTTTTCTTAATACCTGTGGATAAATTAAGAAAAAGATAATTTACCATTCCAATCTAATTAACCATGCAAATATAATAAATCTTCCTGTGAGATAAAATTTATTATATTTAAATAAGATTAATTACAATTTGTGTCATTTTATTATACGTGATCCATAGCACTTAATACATAATTTTTCTTATTCAAAGATGTTGTGGCTAATCTTAAACTAATTGAAATTATATTGATCTCATTTTATGCAAAATATGAATAATAAAGGTTCCACATAATCCTTTAAAAATTTATTAATCATGCATTAATATCATATATTTGCAAAAAGAATAAATATATACACGAATTTAAAATCAGGCAATTTAATAAATTTGGCTAATCTGTTAAAGTTGAAATATTTATAGGTTCTATATATAAATACAAAATAAATATGGACCATAATGTAAATACAGTATATTTTACACTGCCTTTGTTCACTTCCATTTATGGCTGACCAAACAATTTATTATTTTCAAGTATAAGCTTAAAATTTTCAATGAGCCCTAAGAAATATAAGCTTCAATTCATGTACAGCTTATGCAGAATTCATCTTAGTCAAGAATTCATGCAACAATAAAAGCAAATGATGAGCCCCTTGAAAAGTTTATAAAGTTACAAAAAATTATGTTAATATTGTATAACTAAAGCTTGCAATAATGGCCAAGAAAACAAGATTTCTGCAACATTTACTCAAAACTTTTCAAAAATGGGCCCATTGGGCCCATGTTAAAAGGTTTCCGATTGTCTAAAGTCATGCAATGGCACACATGGTGGGCCCATAAAAACTAAATTATTAATTTAGCAAAGAATGAAAAACGCAAGCCTATTATTCATCTTCTCATCTACAACTAATTCTAGTTTTGGGTTTCCACGCTTGAAAAAAAAAGAACGTATTGCTCAAATCATTGGCCGGTGCTATTAGAAGAAGCGTATTCTTTGAAGCCAGAATGAATTTTTCTTGATGTCTAACATAATGCGTGAAAGGATCTTTGACCAAACATAGGTTAGGTGGATCCTTGATCTCATTGATAACGAGTGGGACCAAATAATTCAATGGGGGCAGTTGCTAAGTCATAATATTTATTTCTTCCGCCTTCCCTAGAAAAGTTTACAGTAAAACCTCGATAAATGAATATTTGATAAATTAATAACCTCGATTAAATAATAATTTTCTCCGGTCCCGACTTGGGCCAATGGGATAAAATAATAGCCTTGCTAAATGCATAAGATAATAATTTTAAAAAAATTCCTTGAGGCCCATTGAAAATATAAAATAATAATTCATTAAATA
>JAOTAX010000003.1:26980955-27012037 GCA_025629825.1 Erythroxylum guanchezii | reverse complement strand
AATTATGATCTCATCATAATTTCAATTACACAGTAATTATTTCAAGGATTTTATCTTTACGAATAATAATTAAATTACTAACAAATACATAAAGATAAAGAATGCCTTTCATTAATAAATAATAATGTCATACAAATTATTTACAACCGAAATAAATTGGCTGCAAGGACATAAACTAACATTTTTTAAACCAAAATCTCTTTAATTTCATAATATAATTTATCCATAAATATAATAAAGCATATTTCATAAATAGGACTTTGTAATGAAACAAGGTTTTCCTTTTATTAACTCCCTCTTAGAACCATGGGTTGTTTTCAATCATTTTAGCCATACAATCATAGTCAAGCTTTTAATAATATTTACATCAACAATTAAGACAACTCTACAAATAATGTAAAGACAGGTATGCCAAGACTACGAGCTTATACATATTTTTCATATGACTTCAACCTTTTAGTAATTTAATTGATAATTTTCAATTAAGCTTTCACTAAAATTACTATTAATTCTATTTAAATTCTACTTATATCTCAATAAGATTTAATATCTAATATTGGTCTATTTATTAAATATCTCAAAATTGATCCAAAAATTTTTAAACTCTATAATCAAGTCCAACTTGATTAAATTATATTTTCTCTCTTCAACTATTTTTTGTGTGTGACCTATTTGTTTCCTAAATATATTGACAATAGATATAAATTAAAATTATAAATTATATATGGGTAAGAAAATTATAGTTATTTAATTTATCTTTGAATTTCTAATTAAATAATTTATATTAAAAGATCAAGATTGATGTTTAACAATATATCATAATTAATTGACGCTTAACAATACATTATAACTAAGTATGGCAAATGTGGCTCCACGGGAAGGTACAAAATGATGTCTTTTTTAATTTTTTTAAAAAATAAAGTTGGGTCAGGTTTAGTCCCATTGCCATTCTTAATCATAACCACCCAAATATTAGGATAGAAATGATTTTGACTAACATTTTTGTGCATGACTTCTTTTATAAAATTCAATCATTTCATCGTACAATATTCTAATTTAACATGGTATAGAATTAATGATATCATTATAGTACACAACATTAGTGATTGAATTTTTAATGACATTTTGAAAATTATCCTTAAAGTATCATTTTTTTTTGGTCAAGAATTTCTTAAATCAATAATAATCAAGAATAATAGAATATCTTTCTAATTACTTTAGAGTACCGAATCATATGTTGATCACTCGATCGATTATGTCTATATAGTTCAAACCATGTCCAATGACTACCGATAGGTCTCAAGAAGTAGCAAACATAACAATCCTTAAATACAATACTTAGAAATCTTAAGTTAAATAATATACAATCATCACAACGAGAATTTTTATAGGCACGTAAGTAATGTTTTATATAAAATTTTCATATCAAGCCAATTTAGTATTTTGTTTAATAAACACTCTTACATTTATTTAAGTATCAACATACTTTAGTCTATGAAATCAATTGCTTCTTTTATAAGAAATAAGTATAACATAATCTAGTCTTTCTTCTTTATTAATGTTCAGTTTTAATAAAGTAACTATTGTGAATAATTTAAAGATAATAAATAAATATCATAGGAATCTCATAATTATGATCTCACCATAATTTTATTTGAAAATTATATTAATCTCATAGGATTTATTATAGTTAGTTAATTAAATAAGATAATTATCAATTCATAAATATGATAAATCATAAACCGTTGTACTTGATTTTCTTTTTAAGTGACTCCGTCGTAGAACCTATTTCTAAAATAGATTATTAAAACCCATTTTAGCCTCACAAGTGTTCAGTCTGTAACAATATCCATATAAATAAGTTGAGATAACTCTATAACTATTGCAAAAAGAAGTATGTCATGATTGCGTGTCTGCACCTATTTATAATATGACTTGAATTTTTTAGTAATTTAATTGAATTATAATTATAATTATGATTAGACTTTAATTATAACTATACTTAATTCTAAGTAAGTAGTAATTAGATTCTAATAAGATCTAATATCTAATATCGATATATTTATTAAATATTTTAAATTTGACCCTAAAATTTTCAAACTCTACGTTCAAGTTCAACTTGATTAAATAATATTTTTTGTCTTCATTAAACTTTTGTGTGTGATTCATTCGGTTCTTAAATATGTTGATAATGAATATAAATTACAATTATGAATTATATGTAATATAAAATAAATTATACTCTTTAATTTATCTTTGAGTTTATAATCAAATAAGTTGTATTAATATATCAAGATTGAGATCTAGTAATATATCATGATCATTTAAATATTAGAATTAAAATGGCTTTCACTAACCTTTTTGTATATGATTTGTTTTCATAAAAATTCATACATTTCACCATACACATTATGGAATTAATGTATAATTTATTTGAATTCATTCATATTTGTAGACAACATTAGTACCTGTTTCTTAATGACATTAAAAAATTATTTATAAAATATCATTTTACCTTGGTTAGAGATTTTTTAAATTAATAGTATTCAAGAACAATAGAACATTTTTTTCTAATTACTTTAGAGTAAACAATATATTGATTACTCGATTATCTACATATAATTTATACAATATTCAATTACACCAATAGGTCTTAAGTAGTATCAAATATAACAATCCTTATATACGATATTTTAAAAATCTTAAGTCAAATAATATATAATCATCATGATGAAAATTTTCATAGACACATAAGTAATGTGTTATATAAAATTCTCATATCAAGTTAGTTTAGTGGAGTTTTCTCTTATAAACATCCATACATTTGTTTAAGTTTAAGTATCTACGTACTTCAGTCTATGAGATCAATCACTTCTTTTATAATACAGTAACAATTATGAACAATTTAGACATAATAGGTAAATGTCATATAAATCTATTAATTATGATCTTGCTTTGTAATCAATAATGGACAAGTCAGAATTAAAAAAATGAAATAGAAAGCAAGAATGAAATTACTAATTATATGTGTTTAGTAGTAATCACAAAGAATGAGATTAAACAAGTTAAGAGTTATGCTAATATTTGGTAACATATTATGAATGACAACAAAAAAATTACTCTAATTAAATGATTTATTTTATAAACAATTCATTTTCCAATGATTTATAAATTATTAATTTTTAAATTATCATGAATGCTTTTTATGACAAAAATAAAATTAAATAACTAAAAAAATCTTGCTTTACTTGATATAAATTAATAAACAAAATTAAATACTATTAAAATTTTTAAATAAAAAAAACTAATATGTGATTTTGAAAATAATATTTTGATAATAATCAATATATTGATAATATTTTAATAATATCGGAACAGTATTACACTAATTTCTCGCTTATTTCTAATATTTAATTCCAACTTATACCCACGTTCCTTGAAAATAAACAGAATTATTCAAATTTTATTTCAGATTTGACACTCCCTATTTTATTTATTTCCAATGACTAAACAAGTACGGTTGTGAAATTAAGATATAAGCCAGCATCGAACTTCAAGTAAAGCAATTACTGTGGGGTTTCTCAGCAGGTAATGAACAGAGGCCGGCATGTTTTCTAACCAAAATTTTTGTGAAGGAACTTGCAGGTAACAACTGATAAATTCTGTACGTGAATGATGGTCCCAGAACCAGAAGTCTGGCAGTCCTTATGGAGAAGCCACTCATTGAATGCCTCCTTGTAGTTGTTAAGATGAAAGAATAATTAGGGACCTAGAAGAGCACTAGAGTCCTTACTGAAAACAGTCACAAGAAGTAAAACATGTTAATACTAAAACCAGAGCAACAAAGGCCTCCAACACATGACTGAAAAGAAGACATAAATTCCAACCAGTGAACTCTGAAGGAGAACAAGAGACTCCTGACTTTTTTCATCTAACATTACAGTAATGGGAAAACCAACCTATAGCACAAAATTGACATCTGTCAACATGATCAATGTCAGCATTCCTTAAAAATCTTATATCCACTAGATGATGTATCTATTGAAGCTTCCTGCTTTTCAGTGCAAAGGTCTCAATTATGCACCTGGGTTCAGAACTAGCATTTCAAGCAACAGGATCCTGAAAATCTCCTGAAAGTTATTGTCTTTTACTGCAAGCTTCAGTCTGCAGTCATAAATATAAAAATCCTTTGATAATTCGCAAATGAACTCCTCTTGCCAATTGCCACAAGATCTGAACCTCTGAACCTGCTCAATCAAGTTTTATTTGTTGACACCAGCTAGCCTAAAGATCTCACCATCCCAATTCCAAGCCATACAGTGGAAGTGCTAGGATAAGCTCTTGATCTAGTTTCAGTCCTTTTTCCTGATCCTCTTAGAATAAGGTCTTTCTTTCCACCTATGAATGTGAAATTTCCCTTTGCTAGTTGAGTTTTCAGTTCTGCATGCTTCGATAGAGTGCCAGGCAAGCTTACTAACTCGTAGATGGGGGAACAAATGCAATTCTGCATTCAACCGAACTAGTCTCTCACATTTTTGTAAATCAGTTTCTTATTGAAACTCTACCGGCCACCTTTGGAGGTCCCTGATATAATTGCATATCAAACAATGACCAACTATAAACAGAAATATACTATACTGTTAAGTTGCGATATGTAAAATAAACGGCTTGAATCCAGTAAGAGCCAAATGAAGAACTATACTTAAATTTACATTTGTGGTGGAAAATTTGACAATCAATTGGTATCATCGCCAATTAATAGAAGAACCAAAATTAAAAATCAAAACTCATAAATTTTTGGTTGAGATTTGTAAAATCAAATAACAAAGTTGAGGACATGTTTTGCTTAAACTTGCATAAAGTCATTGGCTTCTTAAACTTTCCAGGCAACCAATAGTAACATCTCTCATGCAAATTGTAAAAAATGAACTGGACTTAAAAAACTCTCAGTGAGAAATAATTCATACTGCTGTAAAAATTACTCCACAAAACGAGAACAACAATTGTAACAAACATTACAAAGTTTGTTTCACACAGTAGCTAATTTGTTTTCTTTGATCAATCAAAGAAGTAGAATACCAAGAGAAGATCAGTTTATTTTGCATGAGACAATATAGTGATATGAATCGCTCACAAACTTCTTATTATGCACGAAACAATATGGTGATATGAATCTTTCACACTTATCAAGTGGCTTTGGGTGAGAGGAGGGTTGCAAGAAGCATGGATTTCAAAACGGTTCAAGATCTTCAGCAGCAAGCACATGCTTGCACATATGAACATATATTAAACTTCGAAAATATACACAGATTGGTTTTGTGGGTGTCCACAGACATTTATATCTATATGTTGATTGGATATATTATACAAGTAGCATCACAAACAGATAAGCAAGAGCATAAGTTAAACAGAACCTGCATGTTACACAAAATATGGGCATTATCAGCGCCCATGTTGCATGGCTTCCCTTTGCCGTAAAACTATTCAATCCCAAACATGATTTATTGGTAAGGCCAAAGAAAGGATCATATATTATTCTAAGATTTACTAGTAACAAGAAAACGTATAGTAACTAAGATGTACAACTGGGTGATTCACATGTCCAAACAAGAGGTTCAGATGTGAATCCTAGTGACCTGTAGGAATATGAAGCATGCTTCAATATTGAATTCTATGTCCAGTTTAGCTGCAATAACCAAAGCACCAGTAACACAAGGAGAGCAATCTTCAGTAACAGTGTAAAAAATAGTTAATAGGATTGGTTGAATTAACTTACCAATAAGAAAAGGCACGGTGGAAAGTTTTTTGATAAATGCTGCACGGGGGAGAAGAAAATCTCAAAAAACTACTGAAAAGCTTCATCCTGATGTCAAGCACTTGGTTAACATATTCTGTTACTGTAAATAGTGAAAGTAGAACTTGAAACTTATAAATGGTTGGCGAAGAAACAAACACAACCTACAATCATAAAATTGTATATGATCCATTTAATTTTTCGTGTTATCAAACAGGAAGAAGTGAAAAAGATACAAACAGATCTCGTTTAATCACACCAAGTGTAATTGATCACATGAATAGATAACATTGGCAATTCACTTAATGATTTTGTTAGGACTTGAAAGCATATACTCTCGAGTCTTTCTATTCATTCTTCCAAACGTACAAAATCAGTGAAAAACCTAGATTTTGTGACTTGGCATCCAGGTGTCTCTGTGAGAAGAACCAGTGTAACATATTGGGATCTGAAAATGGTTGGCTAGCCCATAACTTCTCAGCTGAGAGGCATGCCTTGAACATGAAAACAGCATTTCCAGCTGATGTACCGAAAAGCCAATTGTGGACATCCCAGAAAACTTCTACCGCCAGCCCATCGATCATTATGGTATGGTTCCCCCGGAACTTCCAGTGGAGCTGCTTCACCTGCATCACAGTCTTACAGTCCACACGGAGCACAAGACGAGGATCACTGGTGCCAACTGTGTCACACTCAATTGCTAAATCATGAATTCGACCATTGTCACAAAATTGAGCCCTGGTACTGAACACTTTCTTCCCACAAATATGCTCCCTCTTTGCAACCAACACTGCCGTGGAAGGAATAGGAGTGGCACTTGTTTTCTTGAAAGCTTCTTTCCTCATATCTCCGAGAAGGAGAATCATCTGTCTATCCACAACAATACCAACATAGAATCCCTCTAATGGTTCAGGCCCTGATCCGAATTTAGCTGAAGATAGGTCCCAAAAAATGTCAGCTTTTGAAGAATATGCTTCTAAACTCTTGGACCCTTTTCTTTTTGAGAACAACCAAGGTTTAATGTCCACCTTACACAGACACTGATTGGCAGAATCATCAATACTAACACTTAAACCTTGACCCATTAAATTCTTACTCCATGTGATGGTGATCAAGCAAGACCTGCCTCGAATTCTACATTGATACACACAAGTAACCAAATTTTGGGCATGCTTACTAGTAGTTGAAGACGAAGAATCAGCCACTTGTACTCCATTTTCGCCAAAACAAGACGGAAATTCCCTCATTCTTGGCACTCCAATCCGCTACTGCAAGATTTACTCTTATAATCACTGTGTCTCCTTTGCGCCTTTTTAATAACAACCTCGCAGCTGAAATTCGCAGGAAAGGGGGAAACTCAGAAATGAAGCAAGCAGTTGCAGAAACAAGCAGTCAAAAATTCTCAAGAGCTCTCACCTCAAAAACCCATCCAGAAAATGATTCAGATAAAAGGTAATCAAGCCTGGATTTGAACCAGGTATGATCTACCGGGATGCATTTCTACATAAACCGTCAATCAAAAGCTTGGAGAAAGCAAGGGAAGGCGCATCCAACCTGCAGACAAAGAGAATTAAGTAGTAAAGTAACTGATGAGAGAAGCAGAGAAAAAGAAGACTTGTTTCACTGTCAATAGCATTACCAGCAGCTAAATAATTCAAAATTTTGAAATTTTCAGGTTACACTTATCAACTTTTTTTTCTCTTTTTTAAAAAGAAGAAGAAGAAGAATTCAAGATACCTGTGCTCAAGAAAGTGACAGCTTCAACAACCAAAGGGAACAAGAAAAGGGCAACTGTGAAGAATATGGGAACAGGGTATTGCTGGAAAGGCTGGGTTTTGAAGATTACATCTCACTGCCAAAGGGAAAAGAGCATCTTTTTTTTCTCTATGTCTCTCTCTCTCTCTCGTCACCTTCTTTTAACCTGACATACTCGCATGTATATATATATATATATATATATATATAGAGAGAGAGAGAGAGAGAGAGAGAGAGAGAGAGAGAGAGAGAGAGAGGCAAAAGACTAGAGCTTTAAAGCACAGAATTGATCTGAAACATTATAAACTCCAGGTCCAGGTTAATGAAATAGCAAAGATGCCAACTTTAGCGTATACAACAAACAATCGACTCATTTCTGCAAAGTACTTTATATGATACAGCGAAGAGGAGTGGGAGAATTGGGAGGTTGTTCTTCTTCTCGTGGGGTGGTTCAAAGTTAATGCAAAGCACGTCCCAGATTGAATTCAATCTTTACCCAACAAACACTTAAATAAATAAATAACCTCATTAATTAATAAGATGCGAGAGAATGTGTACAAGTTGTTAGATTTGAGTATGTGGGTCGCTGGCTTATGTCAACAAGTAGGAGTTGTGACTTTGAACAAAACATAGCACACCTGTTTTGTTTTGTTTCCAACTAAAAGCATACAAAGCCCTTCCACTCATTTCCAGCCTCATCATATCACATACCCCATATCTACTCGTACTTTTTGGTCTACCAAAACACCTACTTATGTTGTATATTTAAAAAAATCGTAAAGTCTTTTTAATGTACAGACAAATTAAAACTATCAATACCACAATTTTATGACACGTCAAAAAATGGTTAGTTGACGGGGAGGAGGAGAGTTCACGTGGAGTTGTCCGCGGTCGGTTACATGAATTAGACCCCACTCGGGCCTTTTTTAGTTTAATGGGCCTATCCAAATTCAATCAATCCATCAATGTATTTTGATGGAGTAATTTAAATTTTAAAATTTTTATAATTATAACATTTTAAACAAATTATGGATATTTATTAAAAATAAATAAAACTATTAATAACTAATTTATTTTCTAAATCTATTGATAGGGCTCACTATGTTATTATGTCATACATAGATTACATATGAGAGTATGATCCATCAACACACATTTTAAAATATTAAAATTGAAGTAATATTTAATTGAAAAAAAGTTTGATCTCGTAAAATTTTTTATCCGTCGAGATTGAATGTTTTGAAGACATTAGGATTAAACTTAAATATTTGAAATATTAGAATTTAAATTGTATTCTAATCAAAACTTTAAGGTTGAACCATTATTTTGTTGGGTCATAAGGTTTTAGTTTGTGTTAAATTAAAGATGAGCTTAGTTGATGAGATTGAGAATAAATTAATGGATAAGCAATAAAAAGTGATTAGTAGGTTGTTGACTATTATTTTAAAAGTAATAGTTTAATATCTTACTTTTAAAAAATTCTCCATATTTTCTATTTAAGAGGCGATTAATTCGCATGAGAGAATAATAATATAAATGAAAATAAATATAATAAAAAATAAAAATAAATATTACTATCATTATAATTTATTGGTGTCTTTTTTTTATATACATTTTCTTAAAGTTTCGGTGCATCCTATTCATTACTAAAGGTCCTTCATTGGGATTATCATTATTTTTTATTATTATTATTATTATTATCATCGATGTTCTAGCCAGGGTCCACATATATAATAAAATAATGCTTTAGCCTAGGGTACAAGCAAACTTGACATTAAATCCATCATTTAAACAGAAAACTACAAGATCGCATGCTATGCTATGAATACTAAACTAATGATGCTTTTCATTGTCCGACTCCTCGTCTAGTCAAATCTGAAGTCACTTGAGGTAAATTCTGTTCCCATAATTGATAGCGGAAACTTACCATCAACGGGGTTATTATTTATTAACATTTAATATATTAATATTAAATATGAATATTATATAAATTTCCTCAACATTTAATAGGATGGTTTATATAAATTTCCTCAACATTTCAATCCAAAACTATATATCATTAATTTATTATTGTTTCATATGTAAATGTGTTTAAATTGAATAATCTGTATGCCTTTCTCAGTTGAAATGAGTAAGAGACAAGTGTATGCCAAATAATCTTTTTGTTTCAATTTAATAGTTAAATTAATCGAAAAGATGTATTCAATTTAATAATTAAAAAATTTAATAAGTTTAATAGTAAAAATTTAAAACTATTTAACCTTCTGGTTTGATTTCTTTAATAATTCTTGTTGTTAAAAACTAATTAGTTTATAATGATTTTTATTGCTAAAAACTTTTATTAATTGATCAGTTAATTTTTGTAAATTAATAAATAAATTAATAAGTTCTTATAAATCAAAATAATTCAATTAATTTTTATTCAATAATGTTTTAATTAAACTTCAAATTTTTAGATAGATAAGTAAAATCTCTTTTAATTATTTTAACTTATTTAATTTTATCTAATTTTTAGTCTATTTTATGACAGTTAGATCGAACTATTTAAACTTTAAACATCTTATCTATCGGTTTGACTTTGATCCTATTTTTAAAATATTAATTAAATCAAACATCATTTTTTAGGATTAAGGGATATAGTTTACGTAATAAGAATTCAATAAATGCTTGTGTATTCAACATTTGGCATGGACTACTTCAAATTTTATTACACATTTATCTGTTTTTTTTTCTCCCTATTATGTCTTTAGCCTCTTTTTCTGTTTGCATTCTTATCTATAACATGCAATCATTCATATTTTTTTATAATTATTGGTATTGAAAGCTTTGTGCTCCCACAAATTATGTCTCCTGTTTTTTTCTTTTTTGTACACATCTTGATATTGCTTTTGTTGTTGGAGTACTTGGGAGATACTTAAGCAATCTTGGTGTGGGTCATTGGCAAGCTGTAAAACGAGTTTTGAGATACCTACAAGATACTAAAGATTACATACTCACTTACAGGATATCAGATCACCTTGAGGTGACAGGTTATTCTGATTCTGATTATGGTGGCTGCCCTGATGATCATAAATCCACATCAGGATATATCTTTATGCTTGCTGGAGGAGCTGTATCTTGGAAAAGTATTAAATAAACACTTACAACAACTTCAACTATGGAGGCAGACTATGTGACTTGTTACGAAGCTACTCAACAGGCAATATGATTGAGGAATTTTATTTCTGAGCTTTATCTCGTGGAGAGTGTTTCCAAACCTCTAACCATATATTTTGATAACTCTACTGTGGTGGGCTTCTCTCAAATATACAAGAACAAACATTCGAAGCATTTTGATACAAAGTATATGTTTGTTTGAGAGAAGATTAAGAAATTTCAGACCCATATAGAGCATATACCCACCGATCTTATGGTGGCAGATCCTCTAACCAAAGGCTTGAGTGTTAAAGCTTTTGTGAATTATGTAACTCGCATGGGTCTATTTAGATCTTTTGGTGCCTTGGATTAGTGGGAGTCTGTCTTTTATGTTATTTTGATAGCAACATTGTATTTGACTATTTTGTTATTTAGTATAAAAACTTTTGCTTATAATTGTTCCTATTGTTGTTATTGCCATATACTTTATTGATATACTGCGCATATACATTTAAATGTTTGTATGTATATGACATTTTGTTGGAGACATTTTGTACCTAGTCTTATTTTGTTGTTCTGAGATAGTTTGTTAAATCTTAGTTGACATCTTGGGTGGATGCTTGGGCCATTTTGTTTGGAATTGCACAAACGGATTACCATTTTGTGTGCATTTCCTTATGACACATTTTGTTTAGGTCATTGAGGTATGGGTATCTTACATATATGTTATCAGTACTCCTATTGAGTCTGATTTCTATACTATTGAGGTACTTGTAACCTCATTTTGGACTTATGATTGAGAGATTGTTAGCTTTATTTTGGCATCATATTGTGGCCACATATTGTTATATTAATCTGGGGATTTGTTTCTGTTGTTTATTGATATTGGTTATGCTGTCCAAGTGGGAGAATGATATAATGTTATCATAATTGTGGACTAGCATAATAAAAATATTTGTACAAACCCCGATTAATTAGACGTCAATGGTAATTCTCTCTTTAACGTGTCATTGGACCTATGTTCATGGGTCTGCTATGGTAGGTAGGCTTGGCCTATGTATTGTAAAGCACAGGAGGCCCTACTGCTAGCCAATCTTTAAATACAATTGTCCCATTGAGAACTGTATGTGCTTTTGCTAATCAAGTTTGGATTAGCAGTAGTAAATCCTCAGCGTCTCGATCACATCGTTTCACGGAAAACAACAATGGATTCAATATTTTCTCAATTTTCAGGTATTTATCCATCCAATTATTGAATGTAGTATGTTGCAATTCTAGGGTTAATTAATTAATTGTGTTGATTAATTATAAAATTAATCTGCAATTTCGTGTTAAATTTCTTTGAGAAAGTGCTAAACTACGAACTGATTTTCTTGCTATGTATGACATTGAAAAGATCCAAATACATGAGAATGATTGGTCTGGTAGAAGATGACCTTTTCTGGAGCCCGTTCAAAAGTATAACTCACATTTTTTATATTTTCTTAACTATCTAAATGTTTTTGTTTGAATTATAATCCGTAATATTTTTCAATAAAATATTTCATACACTCACATTTTTTATAAAATTAATATTATAAAGTATTTAATATAATTTTAAAAAATAGCACAACCCTAAGAAGCATATATATAGTAGACAAACTATTGAGGAGAACACACTTGAATAGTGTGCAAAGGAATAACTTAATGAAGACACTAAACAAGTGCCAGTTCCAGTTTGTCCCACCGAAGGAATCTCACACTTCAATAGTTCCCATTCTAAACACTCACATTCTTCACAAGTATCGTAGAAGGCAATGAAAAAGAAAAAGATAACTTTACGGTCGGAGAGCCAACCTTAATAGTTGGATGACATCGATCTTAATCAGTAAAAGTTTGAATCTGATGTAATCATTAATTATGAGCAAAGATCAAAACGGAAGTCGAAGCTGTTAGGAGATAGAAAAATGTATTACCATTAACATGGAAATCAAACTGTAGACTAGAGCACATATGTCCAAGAACAGAAGTTATCCCATCCACAAGAGTGGACATATTAGCTGGACAATCATGTGCCTCATTCTCTTCCTCCACTCCTGAACTGTCACCTAAACAATGGCCATGTAAAGATTCAATCTTTATTCCACGAGACTCTTTAGAGGGAAAAAAAAAAAGCGGGGGTTTTTCTTTTCATGGGATTTGTATGCCATTAATTATACAAAGTTTTGGGCTCTACTGTTTTACAAGGAGATAAAGATTGAGATGAAATTTGCATGCTATTAGTTGCAGAAAGGTTTTGCTTGACTGTTTTAGAAGGAGATTAAAGAGATAGAGATATGGCCGATTACTCTCTTTCTATAGATGCATGGTTGAGAGAAGCACAAGAGGTGTCAAAGTTGGTGGAGGATATAGAAAGCAGAATCAGGAACAAGGACCTGGCCCACGAACACGGACTTAGAATCAGAGACACTGCTCTGTCCAAGCTTTTAGGAGTTGGAGTCAAGCTCGATCACCTCGAAACTCTCCTCCATAACCCACCTCCTAAACCCTTCCTGTATGTCTTGCTTCTTTACTCAATTTTCATGCTTTCTTGGCTTTCTGGTTGACTTGCTCTGGATTGGGGTTGATACTCTACTGTTTCTTAGAGCCACTTCTCTTTTCATTTTGGTGATTAATCTTGTTTTAAAATGGTTTTATCCATTGTGGTCTCTCTCGAGATTTGATCTACGTCAAGTTGCTTATCCGTGGATTCCTAAATCCTTCCACCTTCATTTGAATAGGTGCTTGCTTTCTGAGTTCTGATAAGTGCTTGCTACGTCTACATTTCTGTATGATGGAATATATTTTAAGGCCAAGGTTTAGCACCGTTATGATGTAAGTTATGATATTTCTATCTGAGAGAAAGGGAAAGCTACAAATCGATAAGGAACCGAAAAGAAGATGATTTGGCCCTTGCATAAGTTTCTGCAGTCTGTGATTCTGAGATTTGCTTGGAAATGTAGAACCATAAAACCCTGCTCTAAAGTAGTACTTAATTAGCTTTGCATTTTGAGTAAAAATGCAACACTGCATTTACAGAACTGAAAGAGATCTGGAATTCCGATGGAAATTGCTGTCAGATTTACGGCTAAGGACAAGGACACTGGCCCTCAATCTCGCCTCACTCGCACCTTCGAAGAGGCATGTATCTTCTCTTCAATGATAGTTGTAATCTAGCAGCTTTAAATTCCCCTAAGAAAAGTGACTACTTTTTATGCATTGAAAACCAGAATAACATGATGGAGATAAACCCCTTTGGAATAATAGATACTTGGATTTATTCTAATAGGCTGGTTGGATTCTGAATTTTGTAGTGTCATCTAAATGCCATTCATGTTTATTTCTTTGAAAATCGGCTACAAACTCATTTAATTTCCTGGAAACATATTCAAGCCACTGAAGTCATCTTCAACAAGTTGGTCTTTCTTTGAAATAAACTTTAAACGCAGATCTCTTACTTCTTTGCAGTGTAGGAAAGTTACCTGCTGCAGAGACAAAAGAAGTTAACCAAACTACTGGCAGCTATGGCCAAGGTATGGCAAAACTAAACTTGCAAGCCGTACTGAGAATCGACTGCCTTGTTCGGAAGGAAACAGTCAATGAATTGATGATTAATTTTGTGGTGAATGGCGTCACTTCTTTTTTTTTTTCTGGATATAGACTAAGTGACTATAGTTAGCATCCTCTGCAAAAGAGCTAGAAGCTACCGTTTGAAGTACCATAATTTAACTGATGCTCATGGAACTTGGCATGTTCTCTAGTCTCAAATCTAACAGTATGTGTGACAAGGATATGATTATATGAACAGACTTCACAAAACATTTGACAAGGAAGGAAGACTTGGATTTTTAGGTACAATTCCTGTAAAGTTGAGTCCATATCTATTCTGATGCAGGCTCCGTAAAACTCACTTTCACCAAAGACAATCCGCAACTTCTCAAACCTCTTCTTGTAAGTATGATTATCCAGGACAAGTTCCCAAGTTTCTACTTATTATGCTTCTGATTCTGATCCTTTGTGCAGCCAGAGGATGAAACCACTAGTGGAATGCAGGTAGCCATTTGATCTTAGTGTACCAATTCTAAGTAGTTTTTCATTTGCTGCGAACTTATTAACTGTTGCCTACTCTTGCGCTTTAAGCAGATCAAGCAATTTAGTTCTTGCATTTCATCAAGACTGCTCACAAAGGTCTGTTGGACTATCTGCTTGATTCTTGGAGCGGTTGCTCTTCTATGCATCTTGTTCTTCCTCTGTGCAATGATGTAATCCTCGTACTAGGGCTAGTCATTTGATGTTACAATCCTTCTTGCATACTTTAGAATTACAAGTTTGGAATGTGAGATCAGAATGTGATGTAGGGGTCATGAGATTGTGGATAAGAAGACCCTATTTTAGGACTGTGAATGTATAGTTGCTATATGTTAGGATTTGCTGCACAGAAACAGGAGACTGCAGTCATTGTATATTTTATGTCATTAATTTATTTCATTCCAACATTATCCGATCTTGTTAAGGTCTCATTCGGTAACCAATAAAGAAGGAATCGAAATTAAAAAAAATAAGAATGAGAATGGAAAGTGAAAATTGGAATAGGAATAAAATTATTGATTATGCGTGTTTTGTATATTATTAAACAAAGTTAATAGTTATGTTTATATTTGGTGTTAAATATTAAAAATGGTAATGAAAATTGTTATATAGTTATTATATAATTTGTTTTTGTATCTAATTAATTAAAATATTTTATATTTTATAATTAATTAATAAAAAATTTCAATGATTTATAAAAATATTAATTTAAAAATAATTATGAATGATTTTTATAATAAGAATAAAAGTATCAATGAAACAAAATAAAATAATTATTAAAAAATTAATCTAAAAATATAATTCTGATAAGAAATAATGTATTAATAATATCTTGATAATATTTTAATAATATCTTTGATTTCTTATTTAGTTAAGAAATAAAAATTGTATTTTTATTTTTACCTTTTTAGTACTAATTACCAAATAAGACCTTAAGATAATCAGATCGAAATTGTCAATTTTATTTCTTTCTAAACACTTTTTATTGTCTTAATCACCTATAAGATTTGATTAAAATTCATTAACGACATTTTTTAATCAATGTAATTCACATTTCTTAGGAATTATGTCAAAAAAAATTAGTTAATTTACTGGTCGTGTTAATTATTTAGTCGAAAGTCATTATTATTGTCGTATCATAATTATTACATTTAACATTACTTTATTCCATTGTCGGCTATACAGGATTTAAAAAAGAAATATGGGAGTTGACAAAAATCAAGCTTTCTCACGGAAATTAGGATGACAAAAAGAGCTTAAGCTTGAAGTCAACTGGTCAGGTCTAAATTGACCGAGCATCGAGCCCAATTTTTTGGACTCTAGTGAGCCTTGAGATAGCTCGAGCCCGGCACTTGGAAACAAGCCGCAAAATAATGTTGTTTAACTTTCTTTTTTTTCATAAGGTGTTTTAAGAGAGTTTAATGTTGTTTAACTTTTAATTGCAAAATTGATCAGGTCCAATCGATAAGGTTTCAATTTGGGCTTGGACCTGAACTGCCTCTATCCTGATCCAGCTTGAGCTTGGGCCTACTCTCATTGCGATCTGTAAACTTGCTACCTTTGTTTTAAAACTCGGATTAGACCGGTCGGTTCGACCAGTGACCGGTCAGCTATCCAGTCCGGATGACCCCCTAAAAATCAATCTTCAATTGAACCAGTACGAATCGGTAAGAACCGATCAATTTATCGGTTAAATCGGGACTGGTCGAACCGGTTGGCCACTAGTTCAATTTTTTTTTTTTTGCTTTTTTTCTTTCATGTGTTTTTTAATTCTTTCAAAAGTAAAACTCATCTTTTCTCCATAAATCTAACAGAATGATAGAAATTTATATTATTTGGTATATTTTCTATTTTTAATATTACTAATATTATATAAAATTATTACATAATTATGACGTCATACCGATTTGACCGGTGATCGAACTGATCGAACCGATCAAATCGGTAACTAATTAAGACCTCCGATTCAACATTCGATCCGAATTTTAAAAACATGCTTGCCACTATATGTAACAAGCAAATACTTAAATTACCAGTAAGAATGATCAAACAGTATTAGAGTACCAGCAGTTTTATTACATGCTTAAAGTAGTTTTCATCCCAGAAAAAGGAAAAGTTTGAATTACTATGTGGTTTTGTGCTGATGCACAAGCATCCTAATCCGAGTCCTAATCCATAAAGAAATATTACATATATAAACATATTATGTATATACATTGTTATAAAACAAATTATATTCTCATTATACGTCATAAATTTAGGTTTTCTTTTTTTTGATAAAGATCCGCACAACATAGTAAATATTTTTGCCCATGCGAGAAAAGATATTATTTTTAAAAATTGGATTAGAAAATAAACCGATAAGATAAGATGTTTAAGGTTTAAAAGATTCGACTAGTATTAGTCTGTTATAAAAATATTAAAATTAAATAAAAATAAAAAATTTAAAATATGATTGACAGAGATTGTCCTTAAGAATCAAAAATTTTTTAAGTTTAATTGTAAAAAATATTAAATAAAAATTAATTAATATATTTAAGTAATTGGTTCGAAAGGAAATTTGATAAATACTATAAATTTATAATCACCAAATTTGATGATTGAAAACATGGCTAAACTTTTAGACAATGGAAGTGGTTTTAGGATATATTTCTTAAAAATTAAAAATATTTACATATTTAATATTTTTAATTTAGAATAAAAATTTTAAAAAAATTTTATTACTAAAGTTTCTAAAATTTATATAATTTAATTAAAATATTATTTTTATTGATGTCAATAATATATATATACTTACGACCCTTCAACAAAAATAATTTAATGAATTATTATAAAATTTTAAAGTGTTTAATATTAAATTAAAATTTTTTGAAAATTTTATACCTGAAAGAAGTAGAGGCTTGTGACTTGTGAGTGTGAAACTACTCCCAGGTCGCAATGTTGCAAGGAAAAGGAGATAAGATCTCACGTGAACCAGTGGCATGGCATCATCAAATCAAATGTGACAACAGCGTAAACTCCGCATTTTGTTTGGTCCAAATTGCAGTCACTTTGCTGTTATTGGCAAGACCACTCATTTCCAAACCATCCATCTACCAAAATATGAAATGGAACTCCCACTCCCACTCTCAACTCCCAAGTCCAACAGCAATCACTTGCAAAACGCAACATCAAAACAGTCTCTTGAACATGGCCAAACTTTGTCATGTCTTAATTAGCCGACAAAATCCAACGTACTACGCATCTTCCTTTCGTTCCACTCTCTAGATGCTCATTTTTAATGCTTGAAAGACTCATCTTTTTTCATTAAAATTGACTCCTTGATTGATACAGACAAGAGATAGCTCCATTTTCGTGTTTATCTCCTCTGCTTTCCCGCACTCCTCAAAGGGTTTATTTTTTCTGGACGGAATTTCCGACGAAGGGGAGAAGAAGAAATAAATTTTGCTTCTTGTTCAGTTGAGCAAGTAAAAATGGCTTCTTTGATTCCTTTTCCTGGAAGTTCTGTCACTGAGACTAGAGGCATTACTTATACGGGGTTTTCTGGAGCTCGCGGATCGGTGGCTCGGAAACTAAGGACTAGGAGGTCGTTATGTGTTAGGTTCTCTTTGGACTCTTTGGAAACTAAAGTGTCTGATATGAGTGTTAATGGTAATTCAAGCAATCCTTGTATTTGGCCTCTGATTTTTTTCTTTCCTTTTTATGACTTTCGATATCTTTATCAACCTTTCGATTAGTTATTGGTCGGAATTGAGAAGTTTGATTGCATGTTTTGCATAGCTGGTAAAGAGACCCAAGATTTGAGGGTGTTTTTAGAAAGGATTTTGATTTTGGCTGAGGTATGGAGTCGGTGGTAAGAGGTTAGCCCTGAATTGTAGAAATGTTTGATTGAGTCTGTTGGTTGACGCAAAGTTTTTCTTGAAATGAACTAGAAATTACTGCTTTCGATGTTTACAGTCTTGTGTTTCGGTAGAATCAATTCCTTATATTAGCTAGCCACAGGCTCTGACGTATTTCATGGCTTGAATTTCGATAATTGAAAGTAGTTCACTTAATACAACTAATGTTGTTCCAAGTTCAATCCCAATGTTTCAAGGTCGTAGTAAATGTTCTCATCACTGAGCCGAATCCACGAGCAATAGTGTCAATAGTCCATTTATATTATTATGATCCTGTAAATACGATGTTTGATGCATTTGGATAAGTTGTGGTAGTTTCAAAAGTAATTTGATTTTCTACATTTTTCAGCTCCAAAGGGGTTGTTTCCACCAGAACCTGTACGCTATCAGGGCCCCAAGCTGAAGGTGGCTATTATTGGAGCTGGACTTGCAGGCATGTCAACAGCAGTGGAGTTATTGGATCAGGGCCATGAGGCACTTTTTTAATACATTTCTTATTTCCTTAGAATAGTGACATTAATCATTTCTATTAGTTTGTTCCATTGCAAGGTGGTGCAATCCAGTGCTTTCCTTTATGGTAAACATTGAAGATCAAAATTGGTTTCTTTCAGGTTGATATATACGAATCAAGGACTTTCATTGGTGGTAAAGTGGGTTCCTTTGTTGATAAACGTGGAAACCACATTGAAATGGGTCTTCATGTTTTCTTTGGCTGCTACAACAATCTTTTCCGTTTGATGAAGAAGGTGGAGATGGTCCATTTGTTTCTTGTTATATGCTTACGTTCGTCCTAATGAAATTTTTTAAATTAGTTAATTACCACCCTATACCACCACTTATCAAAGCATTGATAGGTTTTCATGTAATTTGTTTTTACATAGGTGGGCGCTGATAAGAATTTGCTTGTGAAGGATCATACACATACATTTGTGAACAATGGGGGTGAAATTGGTGGTAAGTTTTGATGCTTGATCCCGAGTGAACTTTTTCTTTAGTTTTGTTACAGTTAAATTTGTTTGCAGTGTCTTAAGTTCCTTCTCATAACTTGGATTGCAGAGCTTGATTTTCGGTTTCCAGTTGGAGCACCATTGCATGGGATACGTGCATTTTTGTCAACAAATCAACTTGGGGTATTCATTGCTTAGGTCCATTCTGAGTTGATCATTGTTCATGTGTTGCCATTGTAGTATGTGACATATGTCCTGTAGTATGTCATTGTTACGTATGCAAAAACGAGATCACCTTAGCCAATGAAATCTCGACTGTGATGACCTATCTTGACATAACTGCTACTCTTACTTGTTAATTGTAGAGTCTTATGTTTTTCTCCTTTAATTTTCTCGGATACCCATTCCATTTTTTGTTATTGTTCACCATCAATGGCATGTAGTGGCATACTGTCTGCATCTTTACGATACAGTCACTGTTGAGATGTCAAGAAAACATGGGTTTTCGCATGTATCTTCTTGTTCAAAGCAGACATGCAAAAAGAATATAAGAGTTTATAGATGTATATATAAATTGGTTTGGAAGCTGACATAGCTGATGGCAAATTCTTCGTTGCATTTCTTGTTGATGACTGTTCACGAACAGACTTATGATAAAGCAAGAAATGCAATTGCTCTTGCCTTAAGCCCAGTAGTAAAGGCTCTTGTTGATCCAAATGGAGCATTGAGGGACATAAGAAATTTGGATAATGTAAGAAGCATGTCTACTTGTTCCTCTCTTTTCTGATTGCTTCAAAATCGTCTTTCTAAAGATGGCATTGTTTTCTTACAGATCAGCTTCTCTGATTGGTTTTTGTCCAAAGGTGGCACAAGGGCAAGTATCCAGAGGATGTGGGATCCTGTTGCATATGCACTTGGATTTATTGACTGCGACAACATCAGTGCACGTTGTATGCTTACTATATTCTCATTATTTGCCACAAAAACAGAGGCTTCCTTGCTGCGCATGCTTAAGGGTTCTCCTGATGTTTACTTGAGTGGTCCCATCAGAAACTATATCACCGATAGAGGAGGCAGGTATGCTTGGATGTTATGCCTTTTATTTGCCAGTTTGGGATTCCTGTTTTTTTTACAGTTATTGAAATTTTCTTTTCCATACTTCCATTATCTCCCTTTGAAATTCTTTTTTCTGCTAGAGCAGGTTTCACTTGAGGTGGGGATGCAGACAGATACTCTACAATAAGTCTGCTGATGGAGAAACATATGTTACGGGACTCGCCATGTCTAAAGTAAATGACTTCTTATATATCTTATTCTAGCATTGGGATGATGTTGCTGTGGAATGTAATTCTTAATCATTCAGAGGAAAGTTTGCAGTTACTTTTTCAGGAAAATAAAACAAAATATGCATCTACAAATCGACAACAGTAATTTCGATGATTTCAGTGTTTCACATAGGTAGACTGATGCTTTTTTGTCATCATCAGTCATACGACAATATCAAGATTGTGCCTGCATGGTTTTGTCTGTTTATGTTTGGTTTCTTATTATTCCTTTGAAGATATTTGTAAGTTTTCCTTACACAATATATTTCAGGTGATGTACATGTCCATAACCATAAAACATTTCATCTATTTCAGGCTACTAACAAGAAAATCGTGAAAGCTGATGCTTATGTAGCAGGTTGAGACCGATGCTCAATTTTTGTTTTCGATGGATATTTTCCATCCTTTTGTTTGTGAGGATAATACTAATCCTCTCTTATTTGGTTTTAGCATGTGATGTTCCTGGAATTAAAAGATTACTTCCATCTGAGTGGAGGGAAATTAAATTTTTTGATGACATTTATGAGCTAGTAGGAGTACCTGTTATAACAGTACAGCTTAGATATAATGGCTGGGTTACAGAGTTACAGGATCTAGAGCGATCAAGGTAAGCGATTAATTGTGCTATCCTTTCCATGATCTGAATTCATGATTTGCTGGAATCATCCTACTCCATAAGCACCTATTCTTTTGATTGTTAGGCAACTGAGGCAGGCTACAGGCATCGATAACCTTCTGTATACTCCAGATGCAGATTTTTCATGTTTTGCAGACCTGGCACTTGCTTCTCCCGAAGATTATTACATTGAAGGACAAGGGTCATTGCTCCAGTAAGGAAAATTGAACTCTACTTCTGCAGTCATTAACAGTATTCCTCTTCTTTTAGACAAAGGGAACAATGGTCTACTTATTTTGTTTATGTCTAATTATGTTGAATAATGGGGTAGTTCATGTTCATCGGTTAAAAATGTTATACCTTTTTAACTTCTGAAGGAGAGAAACATATAAACGAAAAGAATCCTCCTTTCCTGTTCTTGAGCCTTTATGCTTCTTTCATTATTTAATGCCCACCCCCATCACACTCTCACATGTTTCTGTAACTTCATCTTTCAGATGCGTTCTGACACCAGGTGATCCTTACATGCCTTTACCAAATGATGAAATCATAAAGAGAGTCTCCAAGCAGGTACGTTGCTTATAAAATTCACCTTTGATACCCAAAGCCATTCTAGGATGCACATTCTCTAACATTCATATTAACGAGGTTGCAGTTCCTTGTTCCTCAGTTTCTGAGCTCTTGCATAATTGATTCGAAGTGCTAGGCTTCTTTTGTTTCATTGAATTCTGCTACCTAAAACAAACTCATTAATCGATTCATGGCCTAAACTGGCTTATGGCATGAATTGTTCCAGTAGTTGTTTTTGTTTGGAGTAGCTTCCTCATTATTCGAGGACAAGAAAGTTATAAATGACATATACCTTCTTGTGAGTGCCTCAACTATGGAACATGGTTCTTCAGTTTGAATAACATGGCATTAATAAATGGATTCGTAAGTAAGCACAGATATTTAATCCCTTATTCTCTGGATTCCAACTGGTTGGTCTCCAACTAATTGATCTCAAGTTGATGATTGATCAAGTTTTGTGATTTATTTAATGAAAATAGGTCTTGGCTTTATTCCCATCCTCCCAAGGATTAGAAGTAATTTGGTCATCTGTTGTAAAGATTGGTCAATCTTTATACCGTGAAGGACCTGGAAAAGATCCATTCAGACCTGATCAAAAGACACCTGTGAAAAACTTCTTTCTTGCTGGCTCATACACAAAACAGGTGACTTTTACCTCAAAAGAAGTACTTCTTGGTTTCTGTTGATGTAGCTTGTTGATGAGCAATGCAGTCTTGACAATATTATGTTTAACTGATGTAATAGGATTACATAGACAGCATGGAAGGAGCAACTTTATCCGGCAGGCAAGCTTCAGCATATGTATGTGATGGTGGGGAAGAGCTACTAGCATTGAGGAAGAAGACCGTTGAGTCTGAGCTGAGTCTTGTTGTATGATATACATGAAAACAAAGAGTTACATGTCCAAGTCTGAAATTTTCATTCAAACATCTTCTCAACAACCTTAACCTAACCTCCCAATAGATGATTTTAGCGTCTAAGAATGAAATTTTAATAATTACCCACCATTTATTGATCAAAAATACACGTTTTTTTACAGACATCACACCATGGATGGGTGTACTGTATACCTTATCCGAACGGAAAGATGCACCCCTTACAAACCATACCCATTATACGCAACAACCAAATAAAAAAAAGGGAGGCAGAAAACAAATTAACAGAGGCATAACATCAAACACGTAAAATACTACTCCATCAAGCCTCAAAGATCCGACCTTTCTCACTGTATCAACTCAAACCCATCTGCAGCTTCTTTCTCAATAGCTTCCTTAGCAACATCAAGCTCCTCATCAAACAAAATGTCCCACTTCCCCTCCCACTTTATGAAAAACTCCGTATCCTCAAAATACTTGACCCGGTGCACATCCCCAGCTGGTGTAAACAAATAATCTCCCACAACCAGATCGTACTTTGCCTTCTTGGTCAAGTTCCAAACCCTTTTGCTTCCTTTCAATACCACCAAATCGTGACCGAACGTGTGGTGATGCGCAGGCTCCACAGACCCAGCCTTGAAACTCACTATCGCCGAAGTTGGACTCTCCCGCACAATCTTCATCGACCCACCTGGGATTATGTCAATAGGATCCAGCTTCCTGTTCTTCACTAAACAACACAGCGCGCATGGCGTTGTTATCTCCTCCTTCTGCTCTTGTTGTTGTTGTCGCCCTATTTTGGGCATCTCAGCGAGCGAATTTTCAAAAAACGAAGCGATGTCTTCGCTCCAAGGAGCGAAATTCGAAGCGGGACAAGGCGATTTGAACGGAGTATCAAGCCAAGCGTCGAGGATCTTGATGGCGGAATCCGGCGAAGTGGCCATGCCGGATACTGCAAGGACGTTGGAGTTGTTGATGGAGCGCGTGTTGATGGCCTCGTCGGTGGTCAGGCAAGTGGCGGCAGTGACACCAGGAAATTTATTAGCAAAGATGGACACGCCGACCCCGGTGCCACAAGCTACTAGTCCGCGGATCTCAGGAGACGGAGATAGGGGACAGCTGGTGGTCGCGGATACGCGACGGCCGACCTCGGCAGCGATGTCGTAGTAGGATGAGGTGCCGAGGTCTTCAACGTCGATGTTGAGGGAGCGAAGGTGGGAGACTAAGGTGTCTTTGAGGTCGCAGCCGAAGGAGTCAGCACCGGTGATTATTTTGACGGGACGTGGCACAGGAGGAGCAGCGGAGTCGGCCATGGTCGAAGGTTGTTTTGGAAAATGAGTAGACTTCTTGGGAGGGGGTGAATTGAGTGAAGCAGAGTGGGTGTGGTTCTTGTAATTATAAATAGATAAAATAACTTTCTTCCAAAAAAAAAGAAGAAGATAAAATAACATTAATTAATTGTCCTAGAAAACCACATCCACATGGACTTTATTTGGACTAGATTCAGACCAAATTTATATACATGTATAACGCCTTTTCTTATACATGTCTTACGAGGAAGATCAAGAACTGAAAATATACAAAAGATTTCTGACGTGGCAAAATAATAGTGGCCAGCAACATAAGTAGAGAAGCCGGGAGGAAGTGTCTCGTGCGCAGACCAAACTATGGTGTCTTACTCTTAACAACCAACTGGCCATCTCTGTTAGAAAATGGCGGGAATGTGCTCACTTGGTCCATCCCCAAGTTTCAGGGTCTCCTTCTCTATCTTCCTTTCGATTTGTGGTTACTGGGTCTTTATTGTCTTTCACAGGCCATTGCTTTTTGCAGAGAATTCATGGAATTCGATGTTGCTCGGGTACCTGCAACAATGGTGATAATTATAAGAGAAAATTTGAAACCAAAACCCCGCAAGTTCTAAAGCTGGCGGTGAGTGGAGTCACCGAGCTGCTCAGGCTCTTCGCCTTATCCAACAAGGACAGGTCTGGCCTCTAATTAGGTTAGGCTCATTAGTTAACAAGTTAACCGTTTCGTGTTTATGCTCTGTCTTTCTTAGTAGTTCCTGAGTTTGCTAGATTGAACACGGAGATTTATAGAGACGGAACTGAGGAGGTTTCAGTTTCCAGTATTGATGAGGTGGTAAGAATCCTGGAGTCTGATTATGAGAATGCATACTTTGTTACAGGTAATCTGCTACAACTTTCTGTGCGGTTTCTGGGTATTTTATCCTTTTCGCTTTCCATTACCAAATTCCAACATGATTTTAAAATCATTGAAGGTTTATACATCTCCTCAAAATTCTGAACTTTTTCACTTATCTCACTATATTTTGTTTTCTTTTTGTAAGTAGGTATTTTCACTTCTGCAATTTATACGGAAGATTGCATCTTTGAAGATCCTACTATCAAATTCCAAGGTAAGAACTCCGAAGAACTTATGCAATTAATGTATCTCCAGCTTTTTCTAGTTTGTCACTTTATTTAGCCAATCTGAAGTTGCTCTAGGAAATGCGTAGTTAATGCAACAGCCAACAGCTTCTTACTATGCTCTTCAAGAAGCTTCTCGTTCCACTTCGCTGCACCCCTCTTCCCTTTTCAGGAAAAAGAAATAAAACTCTTTTCAAAAGCTACATATCTATCTCATCGAGTTTGCTGATTTTTCAGTTCAATCCAAGAAGAATTGTGCTTTTTTCTTACTCTTTGAGGCTTCAATTCTTTTGTTATGTTCTAATACTACTTATATTGGACTTTACTAAGGGGATATTTTTAAAAGTCCATATTAGTATATCGTGTTTGGGTATAGAAGGCATATCTAATCTGGTATCTTCCCATTTGTAAGTGCAATGCATATCTCTTGGTTACTTCTAAAACGTTTATGTGTGGAGCTTCAGGCACCCAGTTGTATGCACGCAATTTGAAGTTGCTGGTTCCTTTTTTCGACTGTCCATCAATTTCATTACGGAGCATTGAGAAGGTGTATTATGGTGCTTATTGCAACTGGATCTATTAAACAACATATCATTTTAATGTTGGCATAAGCTTTGTTAGTCTATGCAGCATATGGCAAATTTTAGTACTGATGAGTGAACACTTTTGTGGGGCACAATCCTGTTAGCTAATTATAAATCAGATAGCTTCAATTCCAGACAAAGTATGCGGGATAAGATCTGATGCTTTTAGTATTATATATCAGGATGTCTTAATAAGAGAATGGTCCTAGGAACGATGAGCTTTCTCTAAATGAGAAATTGTTTTTTCTAGGAACAGAATCGGTGTGTTAAGAGCAGGATACATCTTCATTTTCTGCCATGAAGTTTATTGTTGTCTTTATGTTTTGTGGCTTTGAGGAAAATGTGCATGAACACTTTATGACTAGGAGTAAGAAAATAAAATTAGCAATATTTTGATAAACTTTTTAAGAAACTAGGTGGTATTTGTTGCAAGGAACATAGGGTTGTCCTATGTAGCAAGGATTTTGAGGGCCTTTACGAGAAATTTACCAGTGTCTTAATTTGCAATGCTTTTTCCATGCACTAAAGCAACATCTCAATCAAATGAGGATAGCAGCGAGGTTGGAGACCTCTAATCTAGTTAATTTCCACTTCAGATTGCATGGATACGTGTATATTGTGTTTAAGTTATTGCTATTGGTGACACCTAATCATATCACTTCACCTGCAGGGTGTCGATTCTAATACAAATTTTGTTCTGGCAACATGGCAATTAAGGTGCTTAATTTCTTTAACATCATTCCCTCTCAACACGGCAAGATACAACTAATGTGAATTTTGATTTTTGAGGACAAATTTCTTTTTGTTATCATTTTTAGTGCTAAACAAGAGCAGAGGGCTTCTATTTTTTGATAACGAGAACAGAGGGATTTTCAGAAGTTAGAAAAAGATATTTTTCTACATATGCAACTAAATGTTTGCTTTGACAACCTTGAGAAATAAGGTATATGTAGTAAGAACAGATTTGTATAAAAATAAACAAACAAACAACTAACAAGATTTTAACAAAGTTTAGTCAATTGAGTATGTCTATGTCCTCGAAAGCCCAAAATGGATATTGTTTATTAATTAATCAAAACTGTCCATTTGATGAAGGTTATATTTCAATACAATTTGCCTCCTTACGAAAACTAGTCTAACTTAAACATGACTCTAATAAGTTATAGAATCTTCATAGAATTTGTATTTTGCCAAAAATGTCTTTCCAAATGAGGTTGTATGTCATAGATACGGTGTAGGATAAGGTTGTGTCTCAAATTGTGGATCTCACTGTTTCTCCCTACACATGGTCATGGATTTAGCCATGTCCGTGTCTTTAGATTGTAGATCCTCTTGCTTCTCTGCACACAGCCATATCTCAAGTCGTGGATCTCACTTTTTCTCCCTATATATGGCCACGACTTTAGCCGACTCTGTGCCCTTAGGTTGTGGATCCTCCTACTTCTATGCACACTTGGACGCGGTTTGTGACATGACTGTCCCAACTGCGTCGTCTATGGAAAATTTTTTCTACCCTGACACATTCGTGTTTTTAGCCTATGCTTTTACTTATGTTTTTCATAACTGAACACACCTATGTCTCTAGTTGTGCTTGCCCAAATACTTCCAAGAAAACATTTGCATTCTTCTCGAAACACTCCAAGACTGCACTCGGTGTATATAAGCCATATTCAATAATCTTTACCTTGGCGAATATACTTTTCATAGATTGTAACCTTGTCTAACGCCACTAGACGCTAATTAAGTCCAAGGAATACTTGAACTTCTCCTTGGTAACTAACTTAGTCAACATGTTAGCTGCATTCAATGAAATGTGGACATTTTTCAGCAAGATTTGGCTAGATGCAATCAATTACTTGATCTTGTGAAATCTTACATCCTTCACTACAGCACCCATCTATCTTTCTTTTTTCTAACTTCCCCTAGTTCCCTGAAAGATAATTGGATCTCTATCACTGATGGTAAGAGCATATGTAACTGAATCTTTTCAACAATATCTTCTTGATAGCTTGATAGTCCATCTTGCTCTATCCTTGGCTATAACATGTTGATGCTCTCTTCCTAGTATTGTTATATCTCCCAAACCATAATTTCTAGCCCCCTTAGCATTTATTCTAAGTTGCTCACTTATACTACCTTTGAACCAATACTACTCTTTACTAACTTTGTGATAGACCCAAGACAACTCAGAAATGAATTTACAGATATAGTAAAAATATATATATATACGTATAGGATGTTAGTTGCGGGGAGGGGGGGCTGACAACCTTATGATTGGTTGTCAGCTAACCGAATCTGTTATTCCAAACAGATTCTTAGTATAAATAAGCAATAGACATGAGGAGAGAGGAGCATTGAGTATACTGTTGAGTGTGTGAGCCATAGGCTGGAGGTGCTGGTCTTCGAAACCAGATTATCTTTGTATTCATTTTACAGAAATCAATAGCAAATACCTATTTCTCCATACCTGTTTTCTGGAACCTATCAACTGGTATCAGAGCAATTGATCCTGAACAATGGCCGCTAAGAAGGCTGATAACCGGATGGAAGGGCTGGAGAAGGATTTAGAGCTATTGCGAGAGGAGAGGCGAAGAGATGCAAAAATCGATCAGCCAAGCCCACCAAGAATTCCAGAAGCAGCTCAGTCGCTCCACTCAGGACTGGCAGAGGCGTATGGACGATCATGGCATGGAGCTCCAGAAGAAGATGGAGGAGGTCAATCGAGAAATGGGAGACGTTTGAGGTCAGAAATAAAAAGCATGATGATGTCGGTGTTGCAAATGTGGAAAAAGAATGAGGGGGGCACTGTAGAGACCCGACCTGTGGAGCACCCACCCGAGCCCAGTCGAAGGAGAGATCTAGGAAAAGCGCCGGTGGGGACAGAGGAACACTACGAGAGCAACGACATGCACAACGAAGCTAGCTACCAGGAGAGTTCCAGCGAGACTGCTGGACACGAAGAATCGAAATGCCCACCTTCGAAGGAACTGATCCCGATGGGTGGATCTACAGGGCTGAACGATTCTTCTCAGTCGGAAGGTTCACCGAAGTGGAGAAGATGGAGCTCGTGGGTATGAGTTTGGAGGGCGACGCGTTAACTTGGTTCCGATGGGTAGAGAGCCGATGACCCATCGTGGACTGGCAGGAGTGTAAGAAGCTGGTGATGCAGAGGTTCCGACCCGCCCACGAAGGCACACAGTGTCAGAGATTGTTGGCAGTGAAACAGACTGGGACAGTGGGGGAGTACACTAGTAAGTTTCTGGAACTTGCGGCTCCAGTCCCAGAATTACCAAATGCGGTACTAGAGAGTACCTTCATGAATGGATTGAAGGAAGAAATTCGATTAGAAGTGCAGATACTGAAACCGAGGAGTTTAGTTGAAATGATGGAGTTATCCCAACAAGTAGAGGAAAAATTCAGGCGGATGAGTGAGTTAAGGTGGCACCGATGGGGTACAGGCACCAGGTGGGAAAACATGGGGACCAGATCTGACAGCACAAGGGCGGAAAAGCGAAGGGAGGAGCTAATTAATAATCGGGTCCCTACGGACACAAGGCATAAAAATATAGAAGGAAGTAGAGATCCAAATACGGGAGGATTTAGGAGGTTGACGGTGAGTAAGTTACAAGATAAAAAGACCAAGGGACTTTGTTTTAGATGTGATGAGAAATTTAGCCCAGGCCACCGATGCAAAAAGGTAGAGCTCCAAGTTCTGGCAGCCATGGATGAAGAAATAGAACAGGAGGAGGAGTTGGAAGGAAATGAAGTGGAGGAGACGCTGCAAACTATGGAACTAGCTGCTGGTTCGGTGTTGGGGCTCACTTTCCTGAAAACAATGAAAGTGAAGGGGGACTTGGAAGGGAGAGAAGTGATAATACTCATAAACAGTGCAGCCTCACACAACTACATTTCATGGGAGTTGGTGAATTCACTGAATTGTGAATTGACAGCAGAGGCCAAGTATGTGGTAACTATGGGTAATGGGCTGAAAATTAAGGGAGAAGGGATTTGCAGAGGGGTTGAGGTGTCGGTACAGGGGTTGGTGGTCAATGAGGAGTATCTACCAATGGAGTTAGGCAGCTGTGATATTATATTGGGGATTAAATGGTTGCGAACTTTGGGCAAGGTGATGACAGATTGGAGCAAGATGATAATGGAGGTCTGGCAAGGAGATCGAATCCTTAAAATTACGGGAGACCCGACACTCCCAGACTATCTACTAGTTCCTGAAGCTACCCCAGTTCATCCAGCTGCCCTTTTGGCCATTCGGAACATCACTACTAGCTCAGATTTAGAAGTGCTCATACAATGGATCGATCAGCCCAAGTCCGAGGATACATGGGAGCCATATGAAGACATGAAAGCTAGATTTCCCGACTTTCACCTTGAGGACAAGGTGAAGCTGATGGGGGGGAGTATTGATAGACCCAAGACAACTCAGAAATGAATTTACCGATACAGTAAATATATATATATATATACATATATGATGTTAGTTGCGGGAAGGGGGGCTAACAACCTCATGATTGGTTGTCAGCTAACCGAATCTGTTATTCCTAACAGATTCTTAGTATATATAAGCAATAGACACGAGGAGAGAGGGATTATTGCGTATACTGTGAGTGTGTGAGCCATAGGCTGGAGGTGTTGGTCCTCGAAACCAGATTATCCTTGTACTCATTTTACAGAAATCAATAGCAAATACATATTTCTCCTTACCTGTTTTCTGGAACCTATCACAATGGTTAAAAAGCTTTATTAGCAGTGAAAGTATAACATGTGCTGCATAGAAGTCAAGTTTTCATTACAAAAGAAGAGATTAATCGTGAGGTATTAATCTTAACAAATAGTGTTGCTAAAAACACCGAACACAACGTGAGTATAAAAGCAAGTCTTGTTTTGCAAACTTATAGATCATGTTAGTACTGAGAAAGAAGTTGCAGGAAACGAAGGTACTGAGGAAAAGCAGCCTGTGAGGACGTCCAGTGGAGTTTTTAGGAAGATAAGAAATATGTTGGGTTTCAGGAGGAAGAGTAAATAGATACTCTT
>JAOTAX010000003.1:26914858-26930226 GCA_025629825.1 Erythroxylum guanchezii | reverse complement strand
TAATTTATCTCTTTTTTTTCTAGTATAAATCTTTTATAAGACATTGTTTAACTTATTTTTACTTTGCTTGGGTTTAACATATTGGATTAATCTTTGATAGATATTATATGCATACTTTTATGAATAATTTGTATTTATTTTCACCATTTTTAAATAATTTTTATCATATCTATTGATATGAATAGTTTCTGGTTACCTTGAGAACCGAACCTGAAAATATATTAACTGATCCTATAGGTTCTTTAGGTTTAGGTTTAGGTTCAGGTTAAACAGGTTCAGGTTCGTGAAATTGCCGAACCTGACATTCAGGTTCAGGTTCAGGTTACTTATGAACGGTTCAGGTTACCCTACCACGAGCACCCCTAGTTTTCAATAGTCAAAATTCATTTCGTTAGGAAGAATGTGACAAAATTGTCCATACTGAACAAAAAACCAATGCAGAATAAATCCCCTCTTTATACACTAATAATCGTTTCCCTTCCATAGTCGATCTTCTTCTTCTTCAAGGTTTTTAGTATCATCCAACCTAAGTCACTTTCCTTATTATCTATATCTCATTTCCTATTATGAAGATATTATATATATGAACATTTGATTGTATATACTATATATTATGTTAAGCTTCCTTGAATCTTCAAGAGAACATAGATGGAAATGTAGGCTTAGGTGATGTCAAGATGATCCATAAAGGATTAGGGAAATTGGTTGTTTTAGAAAATTCGTTGATTCCAATGACTATGTCTGGTCAATCAGGTATGCATGTATTCCAATTTGGGTTTGTTATACAGTTTCACTAAACAACCTATCTAAGTTTTATACTGACTGTGTTTTAGGTGAAACACATCATATTGGTAGTTCATCTGATCAAGTTGTCTTCCATACTAAATATGGGAATTCATTCACTGTATCCTCTAAAAGTTTAGCTATAGTGAAGAAGTTGTTGAAAGAGGGTGTCAACAACCTGGAACCTGATGGAAGATCTTTCACTATTTCAATTGGCACCTTTGAACGTGCAAGGACCCTTCTTGGGAATCCAGACATAGGGAACTCATTTACTTTTACCGATTTTCATGTTACTTGGAATCCAAATAAATAATTATATCATTGTCATTTATCAATGGTATCAGCTGCAATCATCTTCAAACTTTATTTATTGTTGTATCTGTAACAAATTTTAAAACAATCTCTGTACTAGTTAGAGGTAAGGCTGTGTACTATTTTTGTTATTCTATGTCTGTAAGAATTGTTAAACTCGTGATTAAAACCTTGTAGTACTCACCTTATATGATTATATTATATTGATACCATTTTCATAATATTTATAAATAATTATTTTACTGTTACTAAATATTAATGATTAACAATACTTGTTAACTTAAATTTATGATATTTTTATCCTATTAAATTTATTTTTTTTGGTTCACAAATATTTTAATATGCAAAATATATTTACTTTTCATATTTTAAATAACCTACTGTGTATTTTTCAACAGTATGCTTTAAACATTGAAAACAATTTATCAACAAAAAAATGTTAACTATGATAGATTATAAAAATGACATTACAAACAACCTTTCAAACATGTATACCTAATATTTATTTTTTTGTGATGAAATATATAATCATCACCATATCCAATCATATAGTGACGAATAAAATAAATAGGCGGCATATGTGTAACAATCGGCGACACTCAAGGAAGTGGTCGCCAAATAGTGACGACGAAAGACTCACATCGTCGCTAATAGGTACTATTCGACGACATTTTATTTTAACATTGCTTAATATATCGATTATAAGGCCCTTGTCCGATGATGTAAGTATTGCGTCGCTAATTGTTCTAACTATTCCTCATGCTTGGCCTTTATCCATGCTAATCACATTGGTTTGCCCGACTTTTCCCGATGTTTCCTCCATTTGTCACGTAATACTAACGCTTAGATGAAGAAAAAGCACAAACGTCCTTAAAAGTTGTTGTTACGATGTTATTGACCAATGGTCGTAAAATGTTTTCCCATTGCAGCCATCTTTTGTTTAACGTCGTCAAATCATTTACTTTGTGAGACAAAATGTAAATTTGTCTCAAAAAGATAGCTTTTGGTGACGTCTGAGGGTTCGCCTCCAAGAAAAACGTAGACAATTCATTGTAGTGTTAGAAGCATACTTGCCCAAAAATATTCAAATTGTTCTATATACACGTCCTTGTCGATATTTTCGCTCAAGAATTCCGATTTGACATCTATTTGATGAACTTTTACAAGTTGACATCTTAAAAGTATAGTCAATACCTTGCTTTTATCAAAAGCCTTTAGTTGGTAACCTAACCTTTGTAAGTATGTTAAGTAACATCAGTTTGATGCCTTTTTCAAAACATGTATTGAAAACCTAAATGTCTAGAAGTGAGAGGGAAATCAACAAGTATCCGAATGTGATTTGACATGAAATGACTCTATTTTCATTTGCAACAGCATCTTTCCTAAATGTCTAGAAGTAAGAGGGAAATCAACAAGTACCCGAGTGTGATTTGATATGAAATGACTCCATTTTCAATTGCAGTAGCATCTTTTCAAAAAGCTACATCCCTCGAAACTATAGGTTACGTGTACATTTGAGGATGGTCTTCCACTTGAAGAACAATAGGGATGATTATCACAACTTTTTTCTATTACCTTTAATAAAGTGAAAAGACATACGTTTAGAACCATTCTCATCGGATCCAAGAGTTTAGCATTTCGAGCTCTAGTCCTCTTCTTTGTTAACTAGGTTTCTTGTCAACATTTTGAGATGCCCCTCTGGTGCTACTCCATTATCAGGTTAAAAGGATGTTCAAAGAATTCCGCTTCTCTGGATTCAATAATGACATTTGACTCTATATTTAGAAGTTTTACAAGTTTTTCCACTTGAGGCATAACCTACAAATGCACACTTGAGGTCCAACTTGATCATTTTTGGATCATTGTTCTTGCAATACGTATGGCACCCTGGGTTTTCTTCTTTCCTATATCTCATATGGAAAATTTTGGTTCTTTTTCTTTTTAAGAATCCTATTTAGTATATGATAAGTAGCAAGAAATGTTGAACCCTACAAATTAAATGTAAATTTGGCATACAACAATAAAGCATTAACCATCCCTAGCTTATTCAAGTTCTATTTCTCCCTTCAACGAAACCATTTTCCTCAGAACTTACAAAGCTGTAGCATCTCACCTGAGAGCTAGACGCAAATCTTATATAAGAAAAGAGAGGAGAGATCAAATTTGTGAAAAAAGACTACTAATCAACTTCCTAACAAGCAATTTTTTATGAATTATTGTTAAACAATTACAGAGTTGAGACATTACAGAGGGACGAAACATTTATTAACAGTATTTTTTTCACAAAAATATTAAACTATTTTAAAAAGTATTATCTTCTTCTATTGTTTCTCAAAATTTTAATATTCTTTCCTAATTAATTCTCGACAATTTTAAACATGTTAAAAACATGGTATTTGTATTTTAAAAATCACGTAAATGAAATGATCATTAATAAACGATATGAAATGTCTCACCATTTAATTCACATATAGTAAATATAATGAGTTATTGTTTCTTTCAATACTTTTAAAAGAATTCTTAATTATTTTAGATTCAAAATTTTTAGAATAATTTATGTCACAACAAATAGTGCTATGTTTTTCATAATACTTAAGCCTAATCTATATTTCCATAAAGAAATAAAATCAAACATACGAACAAACATATTTTTTAATGATAATAAAAATGTCGATTTTAGTAGACAACTTCACCATTTCATCATAAGAATATCCTTTCTAACAAGTAAATTATTTTGGGACAGTTTTAATTTTCCTAATTCAAATACATATTTAATACCCGGTTTGACCAAAATATTAATACCAATAAGATTTCTAGTCATTTAGGAATGTGAGAGTAACCTTCTTACTCAAAGTGAAGATAGGTTCAACATTGCTCTTGATAAGTACCTAGGACCTCCTTCATTTCTCATTTGAGTCTTATGCCCATCATCAATTTATTTATAATTCTTGAAGAGGAACTTATCATAGAAAACATGAAAAGTGGCACATGTGTTATACCACAAACTAAAAGTGTCAACCGCCAAGCCTGAGCTAACTTGATTGCGACTATGACGAATCACCACTTAGTGGCAATCCTAACAACTCAAATTTCACTACCAAATTAAGTCACACAAATTAATGAAAATAACCTGAAGGATAAGATCTTTTCTATCTTGAAACCTTCTCATATCTAACATTAGAAGTCCCGCTTTAAACGCAACTAGATCATTATGCTTCCGCTCAACACTGACTCCTAAAGATACACAAAGCCAACTAGTACATACCAACTAAGTAGAAATAATAATAAAATACATGTAAATATGCACCCTTTTATTCTATATGTTGTAAATATCCATAATTATGCTTGTATTGCACAATCAATTTCTCACTAGAATACTTTCCAAAAAAAGTCATGATGAATAAAATGATACATACCCCATTTTAGTGTTGACTAATAGGTCTCGATAAGCCAATACACTCCATACATTACATTAAGCCACACAAGCCTCATAAGGTCCTTACAACACATCCTAACATACATAAAACAAATCACATATTACACCATTTACACATAGGCATGGCTATCATGAGATACAGTCACACACAACATCCAAGTCATTAATGGTATCTCCTCGACACTTGAAAATACACTTCGTATGCATATTAATAATAAGGTCCCTCGCACCTTAGAAATAAGCCATTAATTTTGCAATTTTGGAGGCCTAGTCTCACCATTAATAGGAACAACTTCAGATCTTTACCTATAAGGGTACAATTCCATAATATTCCTTAGGAATATTAGAGCAAACTTGGCTAGTGCTTTTGGCAAACCAATAAGTTTGGACCATAATACTATTTCAATGAGTAGAATAGGCTATGCCAAAGTATGTGTAGAAATGGATGTGAAGAAAAAACAACCAGAAGTGGTTAAAGTCATTAGACTCTTGGAGGAAGGAGGAATGGTGGAGCAAGATGTCAAAGTCACTTACTTATGGAGACTAGAAAAAAATTAAAGAAAACCAAGAATGGAAGCTAACAGGAAGAACTTTCAAAATAGGAGAATATGTCGAGCTCATGGGGAGGAAAGAATTGAGGAACCTTTGAAGGGGATCCAAGCTAAAAACATCCAAGGTGGAGTAGATAATGAGGATGAAGAGGACAAATTAGAGACATAGGACTCTCCACAAGTAAAGGAAGGTGACAAGTGGAAATTATAACATATTTTACACCCCTACTTGATATTGTTTTAAATCATTTATATAGGACATTTGGGAGAAAATTGTTGTATTTTATTATTGATAACTCAAGTCGCTTAGTCGATTTTATATTTCAAAAATGGGTTTAAATTATATTGAATATTTTCTTGTAGACTTGGTGGACTAAAAGAAGAAAAGTTGGGATTCAATCCAAAAGAAGAAAATAAAGAAGCAGCCAAGAGACATAAAATAGCACAACAGTAGAAAAAAAGCAAGACCAAAATGCAAGCAGCTAAAGGAGAAAACATAGGAAGCTAAGAAGAGCCATAAAACGCAGGAAGCCAAGGAGAAAATGCACTGCAGTTTGGGAAAAGAAGAAAACGTAGCAGGTAAAATACAAGCAAAACCAACACACATTAGTTAGAGGAAAATGACAACGTAGAAGTAAAAGGCCAGTGAACAGGGAAAAATGATAGCACTGGACAAAAAAAACACATTAGAAGCTAGGGAAGTAACATACAAAATGCAAAGGAGTAGAAAAATAAAACACCGTAACAAAAATAAACAAAAAATGCAATGTTGAGGATAAAATGCAAAAATTAAACGCAACAAAAATAGCAGGAGTAAAACACGAAAAAGCAATAGATATCCCAACATAACCCAACATATACAACTAAAAAACTATTTGGAAATCTATTCAAAATGGAAGGGATAAGCTAAAGCCTATCATAGATTCACAACGTGGAAGTATAGGAGATTTTTTGGAGTCTATAAAAATGATAGAACATTAGACAAGAACAAGAAAGTAGTCATGCGAGAAGAGAGTTCTTCGAAAGGTTCTATCTTCCAAGGTGGGTTAAAGCTAGGAATCATCACAAGGAGTGTCGAGAGTGTTTGGAGGACCATATGCACACTAGAATCGAGCTGGTTCGTTACTAGTGGAGGAGAAATCACAGACCTTTTACAATTGGTCCGAGGTCTATGAAGGTAAAAAAATTCAATGAGTTTTCCAAAAATCCTTACTTTCCTTGTTTCTGATTTTTTGATGTTTAATTTAGCATTAATTGTTGAGTTTTATTTTAGACATATTATTTTGATTATTTGGGATAGTATTTTTGATTTAATTCAATTGATTACAGAATTGAATTTAACGTTTATGGAATTGCTGGAATTTGACGTCAAATTCTAGCTGTTGATTGTGTTTCTTTATGTTTATGTGTTAAGCTGGTTCAATTTCTAAGAGCGAAAAGAAACAAGTAGAAACTAGCTAGTTGGTTTTCTACAATTAATTTGTTAATTGTCTTGGATTATCCCATTATGTCGAAATGACACGACTAAAATAAAATTGAAAATTTGCTTATTCACTTGTAAATATTAAGTTAGATTAATGCTTTATTTCTTTAATTTCTAGATTTAATTTGATTTGTTCTAAGCACCAAAAAATCGAAATCCCCCATCTTTTTATTTATTTATTAGTTTAGTGTTATTCATAGGCTTTTGTAGTTTAGTGTTATTCATAGGCTTTTGTAATTCTAATTATTTTAGCTTTTGAATTTTTCTAATTAATGAGGTTAATTTTATATGTGAATATAATTGGATGGGATCTTTATATGTGCTTCATTATGTGTGTTTAATATTTTCTCAATTTGAAAAATAGTATAACTTATTGTATTGTACTTAAATAACCATGTATTATAAAATTGGATATTTTGTTCTAAGATGTATTGTAAGTTTATTTTCATAAGCTTTGATGTTGTATCTTAATTACGAAATTATTACAATGTAATTGTTTCTTTTGAAAGTATTAAAATTAATAAACTAATTTAGTAAATTAACTTTCCTTATGGGATTGACTCTTATTTGAGGAGTGGTAAGAAGCTTGAGGACCCTAAAAAAATTACTCAAGGGATGGCTAATGAAGAAGACATTGAGAGGGAGCTCGAAGAAGAAAGGGATATGCTATCAAGCTAAAAGGTAAACGCTAAATTCCCAATTATTGAAAAGAATAATCCTCTACCTTTTCCTAGCAGGCTAGCAAAGTTAAATAAGAAGGGTAAGGATAAAGAGATCTGGGAGATCTTTCGGAAGATTGACTGTTAGAAGTGATTAAGCAAGTGTCGTGGTATGCAAAATTTGTTAAGGAATTGTGTACAAACAAGAAAAAGTTAAGAGGTAATGAAATGATTAGGATGAGTGAAACTACATTTGCAGTTTTCAAAAAGGAAATACCTCCTAAGTGTAAAGACCCAGACATGTTTACTATTTCTTGCAAAATTGGTAATACTAATATTAAACAAGCCATGTTAGATTTAGGAGCATTGATTAATGTTATGCCTCGTTCCATGTATGCTTCTTTAAATTTAGGGCCATTAAAAGAAACTAGTGTTACTATACAATTGGCTATTTGTTCTAACGCTTACCCAGATGGGGTGATTAAGGATGTGCTTGTGTAGGTAAATGAGCTAATATTTCTGCTGAATGATGAAACTTTCCATAACCTAATACCTATCTTATTAGGGAGTCCATTTCTCAATACGACTCAAACTAAGATAGATGTTTGTGAGGGTACTCTTATGTGGAATTCAACGAGGAAGTTACTCATTTCAATATTTTTGATGTCAATAAGCACTCCTATAATGACCACTCTAATTTTGCAATTAATGTGATTGACCTTTTAGTACAGGAAGATTGTAAACAGAAACATACAAATAAACAAGAAGCTATTTCCACAAAAAAGAAGACCAAAGCTTTTAATGTCTTGCCAAAAAGCTTTACCATTGGTCAAAAGTGTTTCTTTATTGCGCTAAATATAAATTGTTTCCGCATAAATGTCGTCCTTATTGAGTCGATCCTTTTGTGATAACTAATGTTCTTCCTTATGGTGTAGTAGAGATCAAAAGTTTAAAAACAAGGAAGACATTGCTAATAAATGGTCATCAACTCAAGTTTTGTTCGGATGAAGGTCAAGTGGAAAAGGACAAAGTTGTGATTCCTGGATATCAAAATTTTGTTACTTGATGAGAGCAACATGTAGTTGAGCCAACGATGATAAGCAAAGGTGTTGTTTAGGAGGCAACCTAAAGGAAGTTAATTTCTGTTTATTTACATTTTCACATTTGGTATTTTTGTTAAATGCTCCATTTCTTGCATTTGATGTTATATTGGAGATAATGTAATTTTTAACTGTGGGGGTGGGGATCTTAGATCGTAGTTTTTATGCATGTTTTTGAGCTTAATTGTTGCTTATGTGTCTTCTTAGGTGGTTTTCAAAATTAAACAAATAAAATAAAATTTTTTCTCTTTTTCTATTGCTTTGAAGACTGTAGAGTTATAGTTAGAGTACAAATTTACTAGAAAAATCTATGACAACTTTAACATGTACTTTTTCTTTTGTGATTGATCAATATGCATTATCTTTATAATAGTAGTAACTAGTGGTAGACAAAAGCCAGTGAGATTTTGAGCCTTATTAGATTGACACATCCATATAAGTCTCATTGTCTTTATGTTATGCGTGACCTTCATGACAGGTGTATCTTGACTTTGATTTTCTATTCAAGAATAAATTTCGATCATATGCATCAACATGAAAATGATGAAGCATTATTTGTTTTTACAAGCTACATTAGCCAAATAGCCTACCAGTTAATATGAATTTTCCTTTGTTAAACCCCTTTGAGCTTTGTTAACATTTCTTTTTGTACTAACCACATTATATGCTTTTAAACTCAAACAAATGTCCTCCCCAAGCTTTAAAGCTAGTGGAACATTTGTTGATTGTTAATGAGTGTGGATGTACAACAGTATAAGTGTGGGGTATACATATATGTGGGATGCTAATAATTAATGAGATGTTTTTTTTTTATGTCATTTCAATGAAATTCCCATGTTAATGTTGTTTCCTTCAATTTTTTATTAAAAAAAAGAGAGAGATAAAAAAGAGAAAAAGGAAAAGGAAAAGGAAAAAAGAAAAGAAAAGAGTGCGTGAGTTTGAATAAAGTTATCAAGGAGGAAATGCAGATGGTTTGCAAAATATTTATAATTAGTCTTTCCTCCTAAAGTTGTATTGAATGAGTGGTTTGGATATGTGTATATGAGGTAGATGTTGTTTTAGATAGATCACTCTTTGTGTTATGCTTAATGTGGTTTATGATGTGAGAGTTGAATTTGAGCTGTGAAATATAATTGTTGCATTAATCATAGCTAATGGTACTCAGTTTTGAATGAATGTTAGCGTGTGCACTTGATGTTTCATTGAGTGTTACTTTTGCTTCACTAGCTTAATGAATTTTATGCTACACTACCTAAAATATATCTCACCTTACCTTTGCCCACATTATAACCTAAGAAAAGTCCTTTGATTCTTGACTATGCATGTGACTTTTAGTGGTGGAGAAATGAAATGATATACAAAGTTGTGGAATGTTATAATTATGAATAGTGTTTGAGTGTACCTATGGATTTCTCTGATTTAAACACATTTGACCCAAGTTTACCATTAGATTGCTCAGTTTCTAAAGGTAATGATTGTTGATTGATCATTAGTAAAAGCGTTGAATGTTGAGTTCTTGCTATGGTTTTTGAAAATCATTCATCTTTACTTATGATTATCTATTCTTGGGAAATACGGAAAATGAGTCAGAGTTTTGGTTTGTGGCTTTGATTTTGATGATTTGCTTAGGACGATCAAAAGCTAAGTATGGGGGAACTTGATATGTGCTTAATTGTTGATACATTTAATCCATTACACTTAGTGGTTAATGCCTCAAAATGCTTAAGATACTCACTTTAGTTCATGTTTGATTTTAGGTACAATTTGGAAGCGTAATAGCTAAAGTGAGCCAAAAGCATTCTCGTTGAGCCATCTTCTCGAGATTCATATTCTATTGTCTTTATAGAGCAAGAAGAAGAAGAAGATTAAAAAAAAGAAAAAATATGAATGAAGAACAAGGTTGTAGACTCACAGTCATACAATTAAATTTGAGTATTAACTCATGCCTATGACTTGTTTTGCACATGCAAAGGTTTCTCACGGCCACTCACAGCCGTGAGACATCATTCATCCCTATCAGTTTCATGCCACTTGTCCCATTTTAACCTCGCCTTTTAACCTCTCTCTAAATTGTTTACGTTATCCTTTGTTTAATCGATTTGGGTATTAATGTATGGATAATTGTATTCTCGTTATCGTTAGATTGTTTATATTGTGAAGCCATTGCTATAATCGTTAATACAATCCGTAATTGTTGTATTTGGATTCGTATATAGCAACTAATGGTTTTTAATCATAGGGATAACGTAGCCTAGGTTAAATGACCCGAGCTTATGTGGTTGTTGCTTAGATTGGTCCATTTTCCATTTCATAATACGGCTGCCTAATTAAATCTAGAGATCGTATCCTAGGTTATTTGTTGGTTAGGTTTAATTAACGAGTATCTCTTAATTAAACACAACTTAACGGAAAATCGAGATTAGCAGAGCGTATTGTTAGTCCACAATCAGTAGTTCTAGGAGAGGTGTGAAAGCATTATAACAATGAAAGATGTTTAATTGTGTATAGGTCGAGATTGATCCGAGAATCGAGTTTCACACACATTCATCAATTTTATCATTTTCGATTGTTTGCTATAATTTGTTTTCAATAGTTTAATTTTACTTTATTTTCTCAATTTCATTAAACTCAAAACCCTTTTTTTAATTTCCTTTGCATCAATTATTTTCATTACGAGAATTAACTAAACATTCCCCGTGGATACGATCTTACCACATCTACAAGTTTTTAGTGTGCAGAGTTAAGTAAATTTTACAGTGCACTTGACACGCAATGTCACTTTGTTCCATCACTTTATTCCATCTTTTATTTAAAAAATAGGATTAAATTATATTGAATATTTTCTTTAGGCTTGGTGGACTAAAAGAAGAAAATCTGGGAAGTTCAATCCAAAAGAAGAAAACAAGGAAGCAACCAAGAGATACAAAACAACACAATAGTAGAAAAGAAGCAATACCAAAATGTAAGTGGCTAAATGAGAAAACGTAGGAAGCCAATGAGAAAATGCACAATAGTCTCGGAAAAGAAGAAAATGCAACAAGTAAAACGAAAGCAAGAGCAACATGCATCAACTAGAGGAAAATGACAATGTAGAAGCCAAACACTAATGAACAGGGAAAAAAGACAATACTAGACATAAACAAAAAAAAAAGTTAAAAGCTAGGGAAGTAGCATCCAAAACGCAGGGGAGTAAAAGAATAAAACATAGCAACAGAAAAAAAAAATGCAACGTAGAGGATAAAACACCAAAATTAAATGCAACAAAAATAGTAGGAGTAAAACACAAAAAAGCAGCAGAAATTCCAACAGAACCCGACGTATACAACTTAAAACCTATTTGGAAATTTGTTAGGAGGAGATAAGCTGAAGTCTACAACAGATCCATAACGTGCAGGTATGGGAGATTTTTTGGAGGCTATAAAAATGGCAGAATAGTAGAGAAGAAAACAAGTAAGCAGTTATGCGAGAAGAGAGTTCTATGAAAGGTTCTATCTTCCAAGGTGAGTTGAAGCCAGGAATCATCGCAAGGAGCGTTAGGAGTGTTTGGAGAACCGTATGCACACTATAATCGAGTTAGTTCGTTAATAGTAAAGAGGAAATCACAGACCTTTTACGGCTAGTTCGAGGTCTGTCAAGGCAAAAAAATTCAATGAATTTTCTAGAAACCCTTACTTTCCTTGTTTTTGATTTTTTGACGCTTAATTTATGATTAATTGTTGAATTTTATTTTAGACATGTTGATTTGATTATTTGGGATAATATTCTTAATTTAATTCAATTGATTACATAGTAAATTTAACGTTAATGGAATTGCTGGAATTTGACGTCAAATTTCAGCTATTGGTTGTCTTTTTTTATGTTTGACATGTTGAGCTGGTTCAATTTCTAAGAGCGAAAAGAAACGAGTAGAAAATAGCTGGTTGGTTTTCCACAATTAATTTGTTAAATGTCTTAGATTATCTCAATTATGTCAAAATTACACCACCAAATTAAAATTTAAAATTTTCTTGTTCACTTGTAAATATTAAGTTAGATTTAATGTTTTATTTTTTAATTTCTAGATTTAATTTGATTCGTTCTAAACACCAAAAAATCGAAACTCCCATCTTTTTATTTACTTATTAGTTTAGCATAATTCATAGGTTTATGTAATTGTAATTATTTTAGTTTTTGATTTTTTTCTAATTAATGAGGTTATTTTATATGTGAATATAATTGGATGAAATCTTTATATGTGCTTCATTATGTATTTTTAATCTTTTCTCCGTTTGAAAATTAGTATAACTTATTGTATTGTACTAAAAAATAACCATGTATTATAAAATTGGATTTTATTTTTATTCTAAGATGCATTGTAAGTTTATTTTCTTGAGATTTGATGTTGTATCTTAATTACAAAATTATTAGGATATAATTGTTTCTTTAAAAGTATTAAAATTAATAAACTAATTTAGTAAATTAATTTTTCGCATGAGATCGATTCTTGTTTGTTATATACAACGTTGTTTAATAAATTGAATGTAAATAAGGATTTAATTTTGTATGCCTAATGGCACATATCAAAAGGTAATATAAAGGAAACATTATAGGCTAAGGAGAGATTTTCAAGTGAGGTCAATAAAGAAGTAGACAATGAAGAGCAAGAGGTACTTCCAAACAACAAATTCTCCTACAGGAGAAAGAAGGTTGAATAATGGAGGAAATGCAATGTGGGGTTAGCCCAATAGGACATTAGAATCATTTAAATTAGAGAACTATAGTTGATTTTGATGACTCAAAGGTCAAAATGTTGAATTCGTATACCTCTTGCCAGATGATCCACTTGGATGTTGAAGTTAATAATCACTCAGGTATAATATGTGTAGAATTCATTTATGTTTTTAATTTAGCCTTTTAAAGAGCTAAATTGTGATAGGAACTTGAGAATGTCTATAGAGGACTAAACCACAAATGGTTATTGGTTAGGGACTTTAATAGTATTTTACAATTAAAAATGGTGGAAGGAGAGTTTAGAGGTTCCAACCCATTCAATGATGGATTCAAAGAATGCATAATTTCCTGACTTGAAGCAACAAGCAGTAATGTCCTTGGCTATTAAGGAAGAAGCTTGATTAGGTAATGGTGAGCTTTAAGTGGCTATCTAAGTTCCCAGAGAGTACTGCACATTATGGTAAAGTTGGGGCTCTCCACTCTTAAGTTCTCACAATTCAGATTTAACAACTACCTTCTAGAGCTGGAAGGATATAAGGAAGCTATTGCTAAAGGTATGGAATGTCCAATGAATGGCTTTAAGGCTTACAAATGTGTAAGTAAGTTAGATGCTGCAAAATATTAACTTAAATCCCTAAATATAATGAAATTCCACAACAACAAAGCATTACTTAAGAACAAGATAATGCAATTAGAACATATTCAAAAGGAGTTGTACTTGAAACCTAAAGACAATTCTTTGAAGTTGAACGAGAAAATAGTTTTCACAGAATATTCATAAGCTCTAGAATATTATTCATCCCTCCTCAAGCAAAGATCCAGAGTTTTGTGACATCAAAATAAGGATAGAAACTCAAAAGCATTTCCACATTAATCCTGATAAGGAAGAATAAAAACATTATAGTCTTAATTTAGGATGCAAAGGGAAACAATTTTGAGTTGAGGGAAGAAATTTAATAGGCAGTTCTTAATCCCTTTAACGAATTCCTTGGTATCAATCAGGAATACCTCTCCAATGCACAAGTGATAAGGGAATATTGCTCCAAATTAATCTTAAAGAACAATAGTCTTTCTTATCAGCCCAACTCACTGCACAAGTTTATGGAGCTATAACCTTAAAAAATCCTTAAGCCGTGATTATTAGAATGTTAGATTTTTTTCAGACATCTTAGCATATATTATAGGATCAAGTCACTACAGCTTCTATGAAATTGCTTAATAAGGGAACTATGCTGAAGGATATAAATAAAACTAACATTTGTTTAGTTATTAAGGTCCCTTATCCAACAAGCATTATGGACTTAATCCAATCTCTTGTTATAATGTGCTTCACAAAATCATAGACAAGATGCTATCCACAAAGGTTAAGGAGATGTTGGGAACTATAATCATCTCTAAACAATGAGCTTCCATAAAAAAAAAAAAGAAGAATTGAGGATACCATTCTATTAATCCATGAATTGGCTAGGGATTATCATAGGAGTAAATCTATCAATAATGGCCTGATTAAATAAGACATACATAAGTCATGTGACTCCATCTCCCGTGACTTCATTTTAAACACACTAGAAGCTATATGGTTTCCTAATCAATTCAGAAGGTGGGTTAGAAAGTGCATCTCTACAGTCTCCTATAAAATATTAGTTAATCTTCTTCCACTTTTTAAGGCATAATGGGTTTAGGGCAAGGGAACCCTTTTCCTCATTTCTATTTATAATTGACATGGAAATATTCTCTACAATCCTAAACAAGAGAATTAGGAAGAGCAACTTATTCAAAGTGCAAAAGGAACAAAATTTCCCATTTGGCTTTTATAGATGATGTTTTACTTCTTATCAAGGCAGACATAGACTCAATCAGGCTCTTATGGAGAGTTTGAGCAAATTCACTACAATTTCTGGATTGGAAATTAATGAGGGGATATTTCAATTTATGTCTTTAAACTAGAATGTAAAAGAACTGAGTACTTAGATGGAATTACAAGACTGAAGTAGGAGAAACTTCCACTGAACTTCCACTGAAGTTCTTTGGAGTCCCTATTTCCCCAGTGAGGCTTAGTGTGAGAGAATGTCATCCACTTTTGGGGGTGATACACAGAAGGTTAGGATGCTGGAATAACAAAAATCTCTCCTTTATAGGTATATACTTTAATCAATAATTTCAACCTTGCACAATTTACATATACATTGGTCTGATCACCTAGCTATTCCCAAAGAAGTGATCAAAGCTTTGGAAAGACCAATGAGAACTTCTTATGGACTAGTAGGCCAACTAACTTCCAATATGCTAAGGTATCTTGTAGGGAAGTTTGTAAACCTAAGTTAGAAGGGGGGG
>JAOTAX010000003.1:26880535-26904003 GCA_025629825.1 Erythroxylum guanchezii | reverse complement strand
ATTGAGATGATTCTTTCTTCAAAGAAAACTAGAGACATAGAGCTATGATTTCTATGAAGAGATCAAATTGAAATTCATATTTTAAGATCTCCAAATTCTGTTCACAATTAGGAGAAATGAGCTCAAGCATGGTGATTGTTTTTTATGGGCATGCCATTGAGCAATTTGTGAGTAAATTTTTGGGATGCTATAAGATTAAAAAAAAAAAGAAAATCATGATGGCTAATGAGGGTTTAATGTAAGAATCCTTCAAGTTAATACGCATGCTCTCGTTTCATGATTATCAGAGCAAGTGTTGGACTCTGGAATCAAGCGGGGTCCAACAGACGAATGAATAAGCAAGGGAGTTGGGTTTCGGAAACGGGATCCAATAGCCAATGTTTCAAAAAGAAAAGTTATATTTGTGCTCCACATTAATCTTTAACAAAATAACCTACTAATATCATAAAAATAAAAAATTTAATAACATGTTTTGTTATTATCAAAACTATGAGTTAGAACCTCATTTGGTTCGATACTCATTTCAAATAAATTTTAAGTTTAATTACTGATTTTCTAATTTTACAATCTTATACTTTTAGTCTTATTATATTTGTAAATAAAATCAAATAAATGATTTTTTTGGCACAATATAAAACATTTAACCATTCTCATATTTAAACATTTTTATTGACAGGAAGAGTATGTTATAATAGAATTTCATGCTTATTAATTTATAAAACTACTAGTTTTGCCTTGCTAAATATTTAAATATTTGTGTTTCATTTAGACTATCTATTGAAAAATTTTATTGTTATTGAATAATATTTAAAAATTAGGTGAAAATAATCAAATTTTCTATTTTATGTATATATAACTTCCTTCTATATTAAAATATTATTTAATTAAAAATTTGATGGAACGTTAATATCCTTTCTACTTCTTTAAATAAGTATTGCAATTTAAAAAATTAAACCAAACTAATTTTATTGAATTGATGGTTAGATTTAAGCTTCAATATGATTTAATATGTTTTAAAATAAATAAAATTATTTCATAAATGGGTTGATTTAAAATTTAAATAGCAAACGATCTAAATCACTGCGTTACTCATCCCTAATTGCCTGGTATGTTACTCGTTGAAATCTTCGACTTTGGTAGCCATATAACTGGAAGTGCTATACTTACAAAGACTAAGGCCTTGTTTAGTTGAGGGGTTAGTAATGGAATGAGATGGAACGTAACACATTTATATCGTTTAGTTAAGGGTTTTATAATAGAATGAAATAAAATAAGATGAAAGTAGAAGGTTTCATGTTACATTTCATTTCATCATAAACAGTAAAAATAAAAAACCTCCGATTCGGGAGGTTTAAGATGGAACATAAACTAATAAATACATACTACCTAATATACCCTCAATAATTCTTCTTAATATCAATTGTGATCAATTCATAATATTAATATATTAAATAGAATCTACTAAAATTTATTGAATAATTAATAATAATATTTTTATATTATTAATAATAACTTATATATTTAATAATAAAATAAAAATTATATTTTAAAATAATTTTTTATTTATATCTAAATTTATACAAACAACTAAGGAATAATTTTTTATATATTTTCTATTTTCATTAATAAAAAATATATTAAAAAGTAATCTTGTTTTTATATATTTCTTCTTTAATTGTTTGCATATATTTCTAGATAAATAAAAATATAAATAATTTATTTTATATATAAATCACATAGAATAAAATATAATTAAATATATTAAATAATTAATAATAACATTTCTATATAATTAATAATAAAATAAAAAATTTTAATAAAATTTTTATTAATGAAAATAGAAAATATATAAAAATTATTCTTTAATTGTTTGTATATGTTTTAATATAAATAAAAATAAATAAATTATGTTTAAATATAAATCACATAAAATAAAATAAAATATATTAAATAATTAATAATAATATTTTTATATAATTAATAATAAAATAATTCTTATAATAACCATTTTAATATAAGGGGTATAATAGTCATTTATTATACATTACATTCTATTCTATCTATCTTTTAAACAATATTTTATTACATTACAATATGAACACTTCAATCTCTCCCAAATAATTTTTCACTATATTGCATTCTGTTAGGATTTATTTTACATATATTCTATCTTTATTTTTGAAATTTTAATTGGACATGGGAATTTCCATAATTATTGAAGATGTGCTTAATTGGTGATTGGGTATTGAAGATTGCATTCTTTTGGAGATAGTGCTTGGGATTTGAATTAGAAATATAATTTTAATAAGCACAATTTTCGGTTTTTGATAGCTTATCCTATACTGTCCTTATTTGAAAAGGAACCTTCCAAGGAAAATCATGAGATTGCGTGAATAAGGAGAGTTGGTTTTTTTGGCTGATGTGGAACGTATGTGTGTTGGGTGATTTTTTGATGCACAGGGTCTGGTCTTTTGTGTTGACGATAGATTGTGAAAGTGTTAATTAGCTGCTGTTCTGTTTTGGGTTTCATCTTCTGTTTGAGCTAGTTGCATGAGCCTTCTTAGAGCAGCATTGTTTCACTAGTGTTGTCTCTAACAAGCAGTCCAGGTGCTATGCGTAGCTGCTGATCTTGCTGGCCCTTTTCAAGTTGATTGATGATTGCAGCATAAATAAAACTTTGTCACAGATGAGTGCATATTTTTTTGGTGCAGCAATTTGGCTTTTTGGTGAAAAGTTTCAGATTTGAAAGTATTGTGTTCTTGTTTATTTGTTTTTGCTTTTAAGTAGAAATTGTTAGAAAAATCATCTGACGAGATTAACACGAGTCGGTTGTGTTATTGGGCATGAAGATCTTTCATGAGTAGTTAGGTTATGGGTCGGTTACATAGATTGAGTCGTACGAGGTAGATCAATATTTTGTAATTCTTGTGAACTACAGTGAAAGAAATTAATCTGGGTGAGAGCCCCGTAGACGTAGGCATAGTGTGCCGAACTGCGTTACCAAACGTCGATGTCTTCGATAATTTGCATTTGTGATTTTTTTTATCTACTTGCGCAAAGAAAAATTTGTGGATAGTCTGCGAATTAATTAACGATTTAATTATTTCAATTAGTATCAGAGCGGGTCACTAATTCAGAACTTGATAGCAAGTTGGTGCAGATCCAAGATTCGCATATATGGCTACAAGAGAGGGTGCATTAATTACTAGACCTCCACTATTGGATGAATTGAATTATCCATCATGGAAATCTTGGATGAAATTCTTCATTCAAGCTCAGGGGACAAGAGCCTGGCATTCAGTAGTACATAGTTGGACTCATCCAATGATTGTTGATGATAAATGAGAGATAATTCTGAAAGATCCATTTGAATGGACCAGACAGGAAGAAGAGAGTGCATTGGGGAATTCACAAGCGATGCATGCGATATTCAGTGCCGTTGATGAAGGGCGCTTCTCCATGATTTCGGCGTGTGAAACAGCAAAAGAAGCATGGGATGTTTTGCAAACCATTCATGAAGGATCAAAATCTGTGATATCTTCGAAACTACAAATGCTAGCTGTGCGGTTCGAAGAATTAAAGATGGAAGAGCATGAGACAATCGGAGAATTTCATGAAAAATTGAGAGATATTGCGAATCAAGCTCATCAATTGGGAAAGAAGTACTCCAATGTGAAACTGGTTAAGAAGACGCTGAGATCGTTGCCACCAAGATTTATTCCAAAGATTGCCGCAATAAAGGAGGCTCATGATATCGATAACTTGTCATTGGAAAAGGTTATCGACATTCTCACAAATTTTGAGATGAATCTCTTAAGGGGTAAGTAAGAAAGAAGCAAGGGATTGGCACTACAGGTGGAAGCTAGAAAGAATGTGAATAATGTGGAAGATGAGTCCGATGAGAATGAAGACATGATTTTGTTTTCTCGAAATTTCAGTAAACGGCTGAAACGAATGAAGAAAGACAGATCTGATTCTAGACAATACGGTGGGAGCTCAACTAGTAATAACCCAAGACAACAAGTCAAAGAACAAAAAGGAGAATGGAAAGTGAGAAGGATTAAGTGTCATGAATGTCAGGGGTTTGGTCACATTCAATTTGAGTGTGCTAACACATTGAAGAAACAAAGAGGAAAGTCCTTCACCACCACCTGGAATGAAAATGATTCTGAAAGTGATTTTGGTAGTGAAGAGGAATTGGAAAATAATGCAGCACTGGTTGCATTACACAGCAAAAGTCCAGTTACTTGTCTAGCAGCAACTGATAAGGAAGTAACTGACAGCAGAACAGAGAAAAAACTTGAAAATTTCAAAATCAATTCAGCTCGGGATTCAACTTCAGACTATGTCAGTGACAGGAGTAGCTGTGATGATGAAGTTGGGAATACCTATGAGAATTACAAGGCTTTGTATGAGAAATAGTTGAAAATGCAGAAAAAGAATGAGAGATTGAAAGAAGAGAATCTTCATCTAAAAAATACTATACAAGAATTAGAAAAGAAGCTGGCAATGACTTCATATGAACTTGGAGACGCGAGAATGAAATTAGTAAGTACTAAGAAGGGATTGAAGATGTTGAATGGAGGCACGGAGAAACTAAATAAGTTGATTGAAACCGGCAAGGCTAAAGGAAACTTCAAAGGCATTGGATACAAAGGAGAGTCTTCAAAAGCTAATCAAGAAAACTCTGACATATTCAGATCAGCCCAAGAGATAGAAGGACCGAAAAAAGGTAAAAGATTCATACCCACATGTCACTTTTGTGGGGTGGTTGGGCACATAAGGCCGAGATGTTATCAGTTGCTACAAATGTTGTTTGAAAGAAAGCAAGGCCGAAAAAGTATGCATAACTCACAAACACTTCAACGTCAACCTTCAGCATCTAGATATTCTTGGATAAAAAGAAGTGATTTGCAAGCCTTCGTAGCATGTACATCGATGAAGGCAACTTTACAACATGGTTGGTATTTTGATAGTGGTTGTTCACGTCATATGATGGGGGAAAAGACTTACTTGACTGATTATCAGATCTGTATGGATGGTCATGTGACTTTTGAAGATGGAAAGAGAGCCTCCGTAATTGGTAAAGGAACTTTGTGCATGGATGGCTTGCCTCCTCTCAAGAATGTGCTTCATGTTGATGGGTTGAAAGCAAATCTGGTAAGTATAAGCCAACTATGTGATGATGGGTTGTTAGTTAAATTCACAAGTGATGAATGCAGGGTACTTACTGAACAAGGTGAATGCATTGTGAGTAGCAAGCGATCAACTGACAATTGTTACATGCTACAAGTCATAAGTACATGCAAATCGGCTGCTCATGAAAATAACATTGAGTTGTGGCATCAAAGGCTCAGACACGTGAACTTTGATCTTATAAGCAAATTGACAAAAATGGAGGTTGTGAGAGGTTTTTCTAAGATGAACAAAGAAGGGACATCAGTGTGCAGTACATGTCAGATGGGAAAACAGCAGCGAGTACCACAAAAAAAGGTCAGATATGTTGCCTCATCTTGTATACTTAAGTTGATTCACTTAGATCTTGTACGTCTAACACAACATGAGAGCATTAGTGGAATGAAATACTTTTTAACTTGTGTGGATGACTATTCAAGATACACATGGGTAGCGTTTTTGAAAGAAAAATCAGATACTTCTAAGGCTTTTCGAAGTCTATGTGTGCAGGTGATGAATCTGAAAAATCTGACCATATTGAGAATTCGATCGGATCATGGAAGAGAATTTGAAAATGCAAGCTTCAATGAGTTCTGTATTGAATATGGGATCTCACAAGAATTTTCAACACCCAAAACGCCACAGCAAAATGGAGTTGTAGAGAGAAAAAATAGAACACTCCAAGAAATGGCTAGATCTATATTGAATGGGAGTAAAATGCCTATGAAATTTGGGCTGAAGCGGTGAACACAGCTTGCTACATATGCAATAGAGTGCATCTTCGAAATATTCTAAACAAAACATCATATGAGCTTTGGAGAGGAAAGAGACCAGATGTGAGCTACTTTCATATCTTCGGAAGCAAGTGCTATATTCTTCGAGACCGTGAGCAACTTGGGAAGTTTGAAAGCAAAAGTGATGAAGGAGTGTTTATTGGATATTCAACTCATAGTAAAGCTTATAGAGTGCAAGAATCCATCAATGTTGTAATAGATGATGCATTCTTGATGAGTGATCATGTGGCTGATGATAGAAAAACTCCAGATTTAAAGTTGATTACTGCAAAAAAATTGACAGCAGAAAATGAATCACAGCAAGTTCTTGCAGATGAGACAACTGCAGAAAGTGACTCACAGTTAGTTACTGTTAAGGAAGTAACTGCAGAACCAGGAGAATTTTCAGTTACTTCAAATGATGATGCAGTCAAGTCACTGGATGATAATCTGAACTGAGGCTCTTCATCTCAAATCCGAAGAAACCAACCAGAAGAAATGTTACCGAGGATATGAGTGAAAGAAGAAGAACAAGAGAGAGAAAAAGGGTCAACTATAAAGAGCTTGCAGGATACTTATGCCATACTTCTTCACTTGAACCAAGAAATGTTAAAGAAGCACTATAGGATGAATATTGGACAGCAGCTATGCAAGAAGAATTGATGTAATTTGTACGGAATGATGTGTGGGAACTAGTACCAAGACCACCAGCTACTAATGTGATCGGTACAAAATGGGTGTTTTGGAATAAAACAGACGAAAAAGGGAATGTCACCAGGAACAAAGCTCAACTGGTAGCTCAAGGATATTCTCAGGTGGAAGGAATAGACTTTGATGAAACATTTGCACCTGTGGCACGACTTGAATCGATCAGATTATTACTGGGCATAGCTTGTGTTAAAGGCTTTAAACTTTACTAGATGGATGTTAAAAGCGCCTTTTTGAATGGATTCATTCAAGAAGAAGTCTTTGTGGAGCAACCCAAAGGCTTTTTTGATTCAGCCTATGTCGATTATGTTTATAAACTGAAGAAAGCACTCTATGGTCTCAAACAAGCACTAAGGGCATGGTATGAAAGACTCACTCAGTATCTTATGCAGGGGTATAAATGAGGTAATGTTGACAAAACCTTGTTCATTAAAAGATGTAAATCAGATCTTAAGATAGCACAGATTTATGTCGATGATATTATGTTTGGCGCCACACACTCAAAAATGGTCGAAGAATTTGTTAGGCTGATGACATCGGAATTTGAAATGAGTATGGTTGGTGAGTTGAACTTCTTTTTAGGTTTGCAAGTAAAACAGATGAAGGATGACATCTTCATATCGCAAACAAAATATGTTCATAACATGATCAAAAAGTTTGGTCTTAAAAAAGCGAGACATGCACGAACACCTATGAGTAGCTCTATGAAGTTAAATACAGATGAGAATGGGAAAAGCGTTGATGAAAGCTTATATCGAAGCATGATTGGGAGTTTATTGTACTTAACTGCAAGTAGGCCAGATATTTGCTACAATGTTAGTGTATGTGCTCGATATCAATCAAATCCAAAAGAAACACATATGACAGCTGTTAAAAGGATATTCAGATATGTGAGTGGAACGTTAGATTTTGGGATTTGGTATACTTCGGATTCTACATCTTATCTAGCCGGATACAGTGATGCAGATTGGGATGGAAACTTATATGATCGCAAAAGTACTTCAGGAGGTTGTTTCTTTTTGGGGAATATTTTGATCTCGTGGTACAACAAGAAGTAGAATTCAATCTCACTTTCGACCGCTGAAGCTGAATACATAGCTGCAGGCAGTTGTTGTTCACAGCTGCTTTGGATGAAGCAAATGTTAGAAGACTATGGGATTGATCAAAAAGAATTAACAATCCTATGTGATAATAAGAGTGCGATCGATATTTCAAAGAATCCTGTTCAGCATTCGCGCACGAAGCACATTGATCTCCGACATCATTTTATTCGAGAACTTGTTGAAAGCAAGTTGGTGATTTTATCTCATGTATCTACCGAGAAGCAATTGGCGGATATTTTCACAAAACCTCTTGATGCTGTAAGGTTTGAGCAACTTAGAGGAGCTTTGGGACTATGTGTCCTCACTCAATAATTTTTGTTTCCTATTGTTTATTTATTTGTGTCAAAAAAAGGAAAAAGAAAAAAAAAAGAAAAAGTAAACACGTAGTGTTTGTTTTAGGGGTTTTAAATCCCTAATTTTTGTCACTTGTCTCACCTTCCTTAGTTCACTGTCGACATTGCTTCTTCACACTTCTCCACTTTGGCTCTTCTCTTCAAGCACCCAACGCATCTTCACTTCATTAATTCATCTTCAGTTAGCCTCTCCATTGCACGAATTATTTTCTCCATCAAGCTTCTTCAGTCGAGCTTCAAGGTGTGGGTGTCGTTCTTTGTGGGCTGCGTCATTTCGGTGGGGCTATGGTATCTCCGACTTCCTCAGCTCTTCCTTGATCTTTGGTGGTTGGTCTTCATCGGGTAATAGAGTTCCTCTCTTTGTTAACTAATTGATTATCAGTGAAGCTGAAGATGCATTTCGGTATCACTGGGTGTTCGTGGGTTTGTGATTTCTGGTTGGAATTTTGATAAATTTCGTGAGCTATCCCTGTGTTGAACTGCTCTGTGGTGAATCTGCGCCAAAGTCATTTGGAATAATATGATCTTATTGATTGTTGCTCTGGCTGTTTGTGGGTTGCGTCATTTGTGGTGTATTCTGGAACTTTGGTTATTCTGTTGGATTCTGTACTGAGTGGACTGATTTCTGGGTATTAGAATTTCTGCTGTGTTGCTTCTGATTTTTCACTACTGCAGTATGGGCAAACAAAAAGAACAAGTGCTCTATTCGGTTTCAGAGAAAAAGTCAAGAGTTCCTACGCGATGCTTAAGTTGCTTGCAATCTATTCCTGGCTCTGGTAGAAGCTGTACAGGAGCCGGATCTTCTTCAACAGTTCCCATTGGCATTCCAGATGTTCAGGATCAATACGATCCTGATGTTGATCGAGTAATTGAGGCTTTAATCGAAGAGTCTTCATCAGAATCTGATGCACCTCCTTCGCCTCATTCAGTCCCACAACCGGTCCCTCCTCCAGCTCCTAAAAAGCGCTTCAAGATGAATTGTACCAAATCGGTACGACCACCTAGATGTCATCCTAGTGCCAGATTGCCAGTAGATAGAGCCATTTCCTTCAAGTTTTTCACTGCAGCTGCTGAGGACAAATGGCGTATCTTGTTAGATACTGGGTTCTTGATGGATCGACCCATTAACCTGGATGAATTTCGCAATCAGGGTCTGCATACACTTCTTACTGAACGGTCATTGGTTCATGCCTTCCTACTTCCACAACATTATGATGCCGACTTGGTAAAGGAGTTCTATTCTAATCTGTCTAGTGATATTTTGAATGTGAATGCAACTACTTTTGGTGTTGTTTATGTGAGGGGGAGAGTCATTAGTTTTGACGCTCGCCGGCTGAATATGTTTTTGACATTCGATAATGTGGTCGGTGACTCTCTTTATGATGATGATTGGGAAATTACAACTGATCAACTTGCCATGATCTTAACTGGTGGGAAGCTCATTGCTTGGCCATCGACTTCTGTTTTTCGCTCTTCCATGCTTACACAGAAATATTTTGTTCTGTTTAAGTTGATGGTCACCAATTGGTTGCCTAGTACTCATGTGGTGACCATATATTTGGCCCAAGCCAAGCTTCTTTACACTATTGGCACGGGAGTCCGATTCAATCTTGGCCGCCACATCGTGGATTCAATGCTGTCTATTGAAAGTAAGCCTCGCTCTCTATTATATTTTCCTTGTTTAATCTCACAATATTTGTATTCCAATGGAGTACCCAGGCTTGAATCAAGCATCTTGGAAATTGTTCCTCTGATGAATATTTCGTCGCGGATCTTTCGGCAACCACGAGTGGTGGACTTACCATATGTTGCATCGGGCCCTTCGGATGCTTCGGGTCCCTCCACTATTAATCCAAATGCTGCGTTATTTTCTGAGCTGGAGCACATTGAAGGTGTGTTACAAGCTACAACCGAGGTTGTTCGTCAATTGAAACACCGCGTCCTTCAGTTTCCGGGTGCTCCTTAACTTTTTTTTTGTCATATCTTGTCTCAAAGGGGGAGACAATCCACCTGTTATTGTTTTCATTTCCTGTTGCTGTTCGGATTTGTGGTTCTGTTTGGTTTGCTTGTTGCTGTTCGGATTTGTGCTTTGATTGGTTTTTGGATTGGAATCAGCTTATAGTGGCACATGTACCTGAATATTGAATTGAGGGGGAGCATCAATAGTTTATATTTCTTTCAATGTCCAATTATTGCTTACTTGTGTGCTGGTTTAGCTGTTGAGACAAAAATGCCAAAAAAGTGAGAGATTGTTATGATTTATTTTACATATATTCTATCTTTATTTTTGGCATTTTAATTGGATATGGGAATTTCCATAATTATTGAAGACGTGCCTTAATTGGTGATTGGGTATTGAAGATTGCATTCTCTTGGAAGTAGATAGTGCTTGGGATTTGAATTGGAAATATAATCTTAATAAGCACAATTTTCGGTTGTTGATAGCTTATCCTATACCGTCCTTATTTGAAAAGGAATCTTCCAAGGAAAATCATGAGATTGCGTGAATAAGGAGATTTGGTTTTTTTGGCTGATGTGGAACGTATGTGTGTTGGGTGATTTTTTGATGCACAGGGTCTGGTCTTTTATTTTGATGATAGATTGTGAAGGTTTTGATTAGCTGCTATTCTATTTTGGGTTTCATCTTCTATTTAAGCTAGTTGCGTGAGCCTTCTTAGAGCAGCATTGTTTCATTGATGTTATCTCTAACAAGCAGTCCAGGTGTTATGCGTAGCTGCTGATCTTGCTGGCCCTTTTCAAGTTGATTGATGATTGCAGCATAAATAAAACTTTGTCACAGATGAGTGCATATTTTGTTGGTGCAGCAATTTGGCTTTTTGGTGAAACGTTTCAAATCTGAAAGTATTGTTTTCTTGTTTATTTGTTTTTGCTTTTGAGTAGAAATTGTTAGAAAAATCTTCTGACGAGGTTAACACGAGTCGGTCGTGTTATTGGGCGTGAAGATCTTTCACGGGTAGTTAGGTTGTGGGTCGGTTATATAGATTGAGTTGTACGAGTTAGATCAATCTTTTGTAATTCTTGTGAACTACAGTGAAAGAAATTAATCTGAGTAAGGGCCCCGCAGACGTAAGCATAGTGTGTCGAATTGCGTTACCAAACGTCGGTGTCTTCGGTATTTTACATTTGTGATTTTTTTATCTACTTACGCAAAAAAAAAATTATAAATAGTCTGCGAATTAATTAACAATTTAAGTATTTCATATTCCATTCGTTATAAACCATTCCGATTTATCATATTACTTTCTATTCCGTTAATTATAATCCAATCAATCAGACCTAAAGTATTGAAAATCAAGGTGAGTAGTCCGTCTTCCTATTATATATATATATGCATTGACCAAAATTGCGTTAAGTACTGTTGCCGAAGGAGCAGGAGAACCTTCTCAACGTGGCGACGAAAAATATACCGCGGATCGTCGTCTTTGAGGTCAACACGGGCGCGACCTGAGACGCGGAGGCGAGAGAAACATCATATAGTGTCTTTGGCATCGATCAGGGCAACTTACAGAGTATCAAATTGAAGTCTTCCACTGCAGGACATAAGTTCTGTTCATGGCACGTACTTTTTGACTCAATCAACTTCCTTTCAAGTCCATTTTGGCTTCTTGCATGCTCACCTGCTACTTTGCTGATGTTTGCAATATGCTCGAAATGCAGATCGATTCAGATGGAAAGAAGTGTGAAACTGTGAATACATCAATAGCTCCCAAGATAACTTCTTGCCTTCGGTTAACTAGTAACGTGTGTAATATAGACATGGAAAAAGATGGCACTAACACTTTTTTGTCCGTGTCAGTTTCTTTACTGTTCTTGACAAGGTCAAAATTCCCTCCTATAAAGCTCAAATTCAACCAGATGATCATAGTCTCTCCAGTAACCAGAATATCCATTGGTTTCACTTGCCTTGGTTTTTCTATACGTTTTCTTTGCAATTTTGCTCGTAGTAGTCTTCTCTTACAAAGCCGATGATTGTCAAATATTTCTCTTCCGGGCAACGCCCCCAACGACGGTGGCGCACTGCTTTCACTGCCATTTGTTTTCTGAGGACAATTCGTCACTTTGCAAACAAAGTTCCCAAGGAAACTTCAATTTCCCATATCGCCATTGATATCAGTAGTAATGATCATGATACCCCATATCATGTCTTTTCACATCTGAACGACGTTGCACGCAATACCCTCATTAACATGGTAAAAGAAAAGAGTATTGAACTCTTGAATGAACTGGGAGGAGTTCAACGAGTTGCTACAATTCTTGGAAGTAATGTGAAGGAGGGCATCTCAGATTGTGAGAACGACCTTCTTCACAGAAGAAATGTTTTTGGTGCAAATACATATCCGAAACCGCCACGAAGAACCTTTCTTGGGTTTTTTTTAGCAGCTCTCAAGGGGTCATCCATGATCATTCTTTTGGTCTGCGCTGTTTTGTCTCTTGGATTCAGCTTCGAACAACAGTCAGAGTCTAAACATGGCTACTCCCGCTGGTACGACGATGTAAGCAACATCGTCGCTGTGTTTCTAGTTGTTGCTCTCTGCGCCGGAGCTAACTTCTGGCTATCAAATGAATCAAGAGAGGTAATTTCTTATGCAAGCGATGACATTAAGTTGCAAGTGGTGAGAAATGGAAGGCACTTTCTTATCTCAATATTTGACATTGTAGTCGGAGATGTCGTTTCTTTGAGGATCGGAGATAAGATACCAGCTAATGGCTTGTTACTGGAAGGTTATTGTTTGCAAGTGGAGGAATCCAACAACGGAGGAGAACTAGACAATATCATTAGTGTTGATGTTAGCAGAAACCCTTTTTTGCTATCTGGAGCGAAGGTGATTGATGGGTTTGGCTCCATGATTGTCACATCTGTTGGGATGGACACTTCATGGGGAGAGTTAATGAGTTCTGCGAACATGGACCTTGAGGAGACTCCATTACAGGAAAGTCTCCATAAGCTGACTTCCTGTATTGGGAAGGCTGGATTGGCAGTAGCTATGGTGATCTTCATGGTGCTGTTGTTCAATAACACGCAGAAAAGTTTCAGTGAAATGCTCAGGGCAATGGTCGACTTTTTAAACTCATCAATGACTGTATTGAACTTGGCGATTCCTGAAGGTCTGCCTCTGGCGGTGACTTCAACCCTTGCTTACTCTATGAAGCGAATAAAAGACGAAAATGTCATGGCTCGTAAGCTTTCTTCTTTTGAAACCATGGCTTCTGTTACAACCATCTGCTCAAATAAAACTGGCACACTTACCTTAAGCCAGATGACGGTTGCAGAGTTTTGGATTGGAGAAGAAGCATGTGGTGGCGGTTCTTTGATTGAGATTGAACCTGGCGTATCCAAGGTGCTAAAGGAAGGGCTTGCTTTAAACAACACCTGCATAGTTGGCGAGCAAAATGCTGGATCAACTCTTGAGATTTCTGGTAGTCCAACCGAAAAGGCAATACTTGAATGGGGTGCAACATGTTTGGGCATGGATATCAAGGAAATAAAGCAAGATTGCCAATTGATTGACGTAAAGGCCTTCAATTCTGAAAGAAAGAGAAGTGGGATTCTGATGAGGAAGGCAAACGAAAAGGCAATTCACACACATTGGAAGGGTGGGGCTGAGATTATACTACCCATGTGTTCATATTATTATGAGAGAAACGGAGCAGTAAAAGACATGAATGGAGAAGAAAGAATGGAACTTGAGGCAATAATTGAGAGAATGTCAGCTAAAGGCCTGCGATGCATCGCTTTCGCGCACAGAAAAGTTGTAGAACAGAACGATCAAGTCTATGAGAAACTCGAACAGTCCGGTCTCACCCTGTTAGGAATTTCCGGGTTGGAGAATCCATGTCGACTAGGGGTTAAAGAAGCCATCAACTTGTGCAAGGACGCGAAGGTGAATGTTAAAATGATCACCGCGGACAATGTTTACACGGCAACAGCCGTAGCAATAGAATGTGGAATTCTGAACGGAGAGGAAGAGACAGCAAAAGTGGTGGTAGAAGGTGAGCAGTTCAGAAATTACTCGGTTGAAGAGAGAGTGAAAAGGATTGATAGAATCCGAGTAATGGCAAGATCGTCACCACTGGACAAGCTTCTGATGGTTCAATGTCTTCAGAGAAAAGGGCACGTGGTGGCAGTGACAGGAAATGGTTCAAGTGATGTCCCTACACTAACCAAAGCAGATGTTGCGTTTTCCATGGGAATTCAAGGCACAGTAGCGGCAAAGGAGAGCGCAGACATAGTAATATTGGACGATAACTTCACCTCTATCGCGAGGCTTTTAAGCTGGGGAAGGTGCTTCCTCGGCAACATTCACAACTTTATTCAATTTCAGCTCACTGTCAACATTGCTGCCTTTGTTTTCAACTTCATCGCAGCTGTTTATTGCGGTGAAGCACCTCTGACAGCAGCACAAGTACTGTGGTTAAACCTCCTCGTAGACACCTTGGGAGTGTTGGCCTTCTCCACAAAGCAACCCACCGATGATCTCATGCGGAATCCGCCAGCTGATAAACAAGAACTATTGATTTCATATAGCATGTGGAAGAATCTGCTAGTTCAGGCCTTATACCAGGCCGCCATCTTGTTGACTCTGCAACTTAAAGGTAGTATAATCTTCAGAATGAGCAAGAATGTGAAGACAGTTATTTTCAATACTTTTGCTCTTTGCCAAGTGTTCAATGTTTTCAACGCAAGGATGAGTGAGAAGAACAAGAGATTGGAAGGGATAGTAAAGAACAAGGTGTTCTTGATGGTCATTGGTGTAGTCGTATTTCTTCAGGTGATGATGGTGGAGGCCTTGAACAAGGTGGCAAATACTGAAAAGTTGAGCTTAACGCAGTGGTGTGCATGCATTGGTTTAGCAGCTCTATCATGGGTGGTGGGTTGGATTTGTGAATTGAAATCGACTGCTTGCTCGTGAGGGCTTTTCCATTTTCTTCAAGTTGTTTAATTACTTTTTTTCTTTGCCTTTTCCAAATGCCTAATTTGTTATAGCGTACTTTTTTTTTTTAATCTTTTGTCACATCATATATTACATTTGTAAATCAATGGTCATTATGTGTTCGAGATGGTATGTAAATTAAAGACATCAAATCCTTTTCCGATTCAATCCTCACGGTAAAGCCTTTCCCATTTCTATTTTGTGTATTCACATCCGTGTAGTTATTCATATAAATGGGATGATTAGAGTTTAAGGTCAAGGCAAAACAAGTTGCTTTCTAACCTTGTAATTGAAGTATCCTTTCAAATGTTATGTTAAAAAGTGAAGAAGAAAACTCGCGAGGCGTATCTCGAGTTCATCCCCTCAAATGTTCCAATGCATGATATATTGAAGAGTACTTAGGTTCATATTCCTCTTTTCTTTATTAATTTGGACGTTTTGAGATGCGTGAACGGAAGTGTATAAAATTTCATCCAAGTTACTTTCAACCTTTCTAACTAGTTTTCTTGGAACCTTTTTGTATTAAGATATTAGAAACTTACTTTCTTATTAATTGAAAAATGGTATACTTTAGAACGTATACTATCAACTTACCTTTTAAAATTGACTTTTTTTAAAAATAAAATTTGAGTCATATTGTGTCAAATTATTTTTTAAATAAAAATTTAAAAGTGAACATATGAATAATAAAAATTTGGACAAAGCCTAAATTAGAAATATTTTTAAACAATATATTCCTAATTTTTAGGGTATCTAATAAATGTTTTTGATACTTGTATAATTTTTGCATGTATACATAACTATGTTTTACTTAAAAAAATTCTGTAAGAATACAATTTCTTATCTAAATTCACATTGCATAAATGTGTTTACTAGGATCATGAACTTAGTTTTAAATTGTAATTATAATGTATAAAAATATAATAATTATTAATTATTTTTACGATAACATAATACTCAAAATATTTGCATTTGTTCATACTAAGAAAATTTGGTTAATATTAAAAACAATCTTTTTACTAATTAGAAGTAAGGTTTCGCGTTACTGTACTTATTTAGATTCAACATCTTAGCATAATTTATACTTTAAGTGTTGTTATTGTTATTGTAATAAAATTTGGTTAATAAAATTAATCATAGTTCAATCTCTTGAAAAATTATTAAATTTCACTTATACAATAATTTTTAATTCTAAATTCACTTATATCAAACTCATTTAAAAGCGACTCCATGCTAATGTGAAGACTTCTTTCCTCACCCTAATAAATCATATACAAAATAGTTTTTGGGTTGTATTGTTCATTCCACCGTCAAGCGTGTGGCCCTACACTTGCAAATCAATTTTAGTTAGAAAGATCAATATCACTTGTCATTGTATTAATGGGCATGGATGTCATTATTTTCCCATAATAGTTTAGAAAAGATTCAGGGTACAAATTGGCACTTTCACACCACTCTTTTTAAGTTTCGAAAGAACTGGGAACATTCTCTACATATTCAGGGACGGTGTTGATACTTGGACAGGGAGGCAGTCAAAGCTCCAAGTATAAATGGAATAAGTAAAAAACTGCTAATTCTTTAACCATACTTATTCACGTGAATTTAAATTAATTTACCTTTTTCAAGTGTATTAATAATAAGAATAAAAAATATCTTAGAAAACCACCTCCGAGCATTAGGGAGACTTGGGACGTATATTTCACAAGTTATTTAGATCTTTATTGAACATAAAGACCGTTTTTACCCAGGAAAGGATACAACATTGGGTTAGGTGATACAAGTTGCTGCAATACGAAACGTTTTAGAGTCAAGTACTAGTCGAAAGAACCTTCGTGGCGACAAATGTGTTGCTTCAACTGACTTTCGAATTGATCTCAACTGTTGTACCAAGCTACATTTAGCTGTGTCCTTGGACGGGGAGCGATTGGGTCAAAAAGTACGGCCATGAACATGAACACGACTCATAGTTTCACTAGAAGCCTTTAATTTGATTGACTAGTACAAGTTGCTTCGTTCGATGCAGACAAAGTAAGCACGTCCCTTTCGGCGCCTTGTCTAATGTCGCAGGTTAAATGTACCTTCTCACTTCCAAATTACGGCGGTCCATTGTTACATACATGTGTATACATGGCTCAAAGGTTTCGCGTGCTCCTGTTTAGGCAGTCAACGTCGCAGATTAAATGCACCTTCTCACTTCCAAATTAGGTCGGTCCATTGTTACATACATGTGTATACATGGCTCAAAGGTTTCGCATGCTTAATGTCAAAAAAAAAAAGGTTTCGCATGCTCCTGTTTAGTTAGACAACGAAAATTAAATTTACATACATATAGCACCTTGAAAAACACTAGCACTTCTCGCCTTTCGAAAGGCATAAGTGTCACAATTTATGACAAGCTTAAATACAATTAGGTCTTTTTTGTGAGTGAATTTAACCTGTTCAATTCAAGAGATGAAGTGAGGCCAAGAACTGACAAATAAACAGATCTTACATACATTACTAAAGTGATCGGCTCTGGAAAGCTAAAGAGAAGCAGAATTTGTGATGCAGATGATTGATACTTTCAAGTAATTGGACTATGTAGTTATATATCATGTTGGTTTGGATGCCTTTCAATTTATTCATGGTCAACAAGCTTTGATTGATAGCCATCTAAAGGATAAAGGAGGTCTTAGGAAACTTGTTAGTATACCAGACAATTATAAAGGAGGTCTTAGGAAACTTGTTAGTATACCAGACAATTATAAAGGAGGTCTTAGGAAACTTGTTAGTATACCAGACAATCTTCCACTAGAAAACTTCTTGCCCGAGAGCCTTGAACAATTGTAAATTCATTTTATTGGTAAACCTTTTAGAGTTATGGCTCTTCCATTTAGGTCTGTCTTCCATCTCTATATAAGCTTTATAGTTGGGCCCATTATCCATAAACTGTTACAAATCCTGAGTTTGCAAGGCCACTCCCCTCGGATATGATTATGTCAACCTTGACATTTAGAGGAATAAGCAGCTTAAAGTGCTCTATACTAGGGAATTTATGCAAAGGACCTAATTTATTAGAGAAGGGACTTTCATAGTTTGTTGCTCCTTTAGAAATTCACAAAAATTAGGTTACTAGCAAACAACATCGCGATAGCTTTCCAAAAGGAAAATTTTAGAGGCTAGAAAGTGTCCTCGAATTAGTTTATTTTAACTTACATGGTTCTATAAACCTAACATCTAATGAAGGTAACCAATATTTCGTTAGCTTCATTGATAATTTCAGTCACAAAATATGGATCAACTTCTTGTAAGTAGAAATCAAAGGTGTTAGTTATTTTTAAGAAATGTAAGGCATTGATTGAGAAAGAAATAAGATGTTTTATAAAGGTTCTTTGCACAAATTGTGGAGGAGAATGTAATTCATAAGTATTTACAATTTTGGTGAAGAATATGAAATTTAAAAGTTGACAATAGCATACACACCTTAGCAAAATGGTGTGAGGGAGAGAAAAAATCACATAATTTTAAATAGCGTGGAACTTCTTGACAAGGAGTGACATTCTTAAAAGTTTTTAGCCAAAAGCAATTATTTGGGACACTCATTGTTCGAACAAGAGCTCCACACTTTGTTCAAAACATGACATCCGTAAGAAGCTTGAACTGGCCAGAAACCAGTTGTTGATCACTTTAGGATTTTCTTTTAGTGTATTGCATATACTCACAAATTTGATCAAAAGAGTAGCAAGTTAGATGGAAAAGCTGAAAAATATATTTTTCTTAATACTAGTAACCAGTACCCAAAGCATATAAATTGTACAATCTTATCACCAAGAAAATTGTCATTGGTTAAGATGTTTTTTTTTTAATTAAGAAAGTATTTGGTTATGGACAGAAAAGAGTGATGTGCAACAAAATCTAACAAAATTTGACTATGGAGAGGAAAAAGAACTATAAGGCAATGTATATAAAGAAACTCCAATAGAAGCTAAAACTAAAATTAGAGCTAGTTCTCATCCTCCAGGAAAAGAATTCCCTATTAATTTATTATGTGCATCTTATTCTGAGTCTAAAAATTAATTTCAATTAAAAATAGTAAATTTGGTCGACTCAATTTGTGGGAATTAAAAAATAAGTCTCAATTAGAGACAGTAAATTTGGTTAAAATGATTTGAAGTCAATAATTTAAATTAACCAAAATTTTAATTTAACTTTAATCTGGGTGAAGAGCCTAAATGACACAATATTGATTTAATCTTAAATAAGAAGCAAAACCAAAATGACGCTTGCTCATACGGGTTTAGATCACTTGTTCACGTTATTTTGTGCCTACCCTATTTTATGAGTATCCATCCATCCAATTTTTATGAGTCCCATTTATTGGATAGATATATGCTCATGAAATAAGGTACCTATAGAGTAACATGAACATATGATCTGTTCCCCGCTCTAACTGTCTCCTAAGGTCGTTGAGCCAATCCAAACAGAGAAAAACCTAGACAGACCCAAGACATCACCAAACTTGGTTTGAATTAAAGTTCCTGATCATTATCCACCCAGAAAGAGCAGATTTTTTATAGTTACATATTTCAAAGAGAAACTTAACATTCCAAACTCCCGAATCTCACTGCCTTTCTTTGAAAAGCACTTGCATCTCTACACTACAAAATTGCATCCAACATGCACTCTTTGTATCTAAAACTACAGTTAAATATTAACAAGAAAACCAATTTTCTTGGTAGATGTGTTGAATTTATACCAAGTAACACCTTATAGATCAACAGGTCAATAAAACTAAATGGTCACCATGTAAACCAATTGAAAAGAGGTCAGGTTTACAAATGAAAACACATATTCAACTAATAATATTGATAAAGCAAACACATGCAAGAGGGAGGTGAATTGTATGTAAAAAAAATGTGCATGGTATTTTAAATCTTTAAAATCCTACTTAAACAAAATAGGTTGGTAAATGGAAAAGTTCGTATTAAACTTCAAAAGGAATCTGTTAACGTTTAAAAAGAAAGGATTATGTTAGTTATTTAAAATACAAAAGAAGTCTTAATTGAAAGGATCTTATTCGCGCTCAAAAAGAAAGGAGTCTATCAATCGATAGGAGCCTGCTAGAGCTCAAATAGAAATAAGCTTGTTAATTGATAGGAGCTTGTTGACGCTTAAATTGAAAAAGACCTCTTGCTTTATAGAAACAGAAGAAGCCTATTGAAAAACTAAAAGAGCCTCTTGAAAATACAAACTTATAATGTGGAAATTTAAAAGTTAGGAAGAGAGAAAGAATGACACAATAGATTTATACTGGTTTGGCTATCAATTAAGCCTACGTCCAATCTCCAAGTATCCATCTTGAGTATTTTACTATAAGAATCTGAGTATTAAATTTGATGTGCCTCTCCAAGCTCACAAATACATATTCTTCAATGTTCTCCAACTTTCCACACACTAAGTGTATAATAAGCTTCTAAAAGCTCATAGAAAAATAAAATGTAAAATTAAAAGTAAGTTATCAAATAACAATTTCTCTCTTAATAGAATGATTTCACTTTCTAAAGCATAATAAGAATGATATGACTCTCAAGAATATAGATGTTGCTCAAATGTTTCGAAAGTCTGTGTATGTTTGTTACTTCACAAGTGTTGTTACTCTGCTTTATCTAACCGTTGCTTCATCTTAATTCTGATTTGACTTTGGATTTTCAATATCATCTCTGTTGAAACAAAAATTTCCAGAGCTAATTGTTCGAAAAGGTAAGATCCTTTGGGTGTTAATAAGAAAAGTTTACTAGGAAGGTTCCTGCAAGAAATGAAGTAATTTTCCTATGATTTTATTTGCTTAAAAATACCGTTATCTATACAAGAAAATAAATTCAATTTAAATTTTAAAATATTATATAGTTAATATAAATCTTAAGCTCATAAATATATTCTAAACTATTCCTGCATTTCAATCCAATTGTGAAAACAAATTAGATAACAACTTCACCAAAGTGAATTCCATTAAAGTCAGTTCACAAGGCTGATGATGAAAATGAGGCATCACCCTATCTACTTCAAACTAAGCTCCAATGACCTCAGTTTCTCCCTCTACCATCGGTTCATCAGTAGGCCTCTCCAACTTCGTACCAATATCCTCCGAGTAATCACCATGAACCTATTCATAAGAATAAAAGCAGAATGTGGAAGATGAGGTAATGGAGAAAGAATTGACAGAGGTCAAGCAGATGGTTGATGGCCCTACAAAAGAAGTGATAGAGGTCAAGAAGATGGTTGATGGCCCTACTCCCAAAGTCAATTACAATTCATGTTCTTTGGTATTTTCTCCACAAAAATATGGGATGTTAAATCCGCCAAACTTAGCTATTAGGGAAGAGAGCAGAAGGTTGAGAATACAAAATATTTTCACACTTTGTAGGAACTATGGAGAGCTTTCTCAACAAATAAGAACCTCTTCAATACCTCTTGAAAACAAGGAAAACTCACTACCTCAAGAACGTTTGCAGATGGTACTAGAACTTTCAAAACATTCCACAGATGAAGTGGCATCAAAGGTTCAGTTGAAAGCGTTGTCAAAGGAAGTCATTGGTTCGACTCATGCCCCATTGATCCCTCCGCCACTTACTCCAATAGAAACAAACTGCCACTCAGCTTGTCCTTTGGAAGTTGATGATTTATTTCTCAAACTAAAACTAGCTCCACACTAAGTTCTACTCCTTTCATTACCTCACTGCCAAACCACTAAGATGGTCTGATATGCTTTTGTGAGTATATATGCTATGTACTCTATTAAGAATCATTGGTGTCAACAAGAATTTGTTGATTCTTTTTTTTTTTGATAAGGAAAACAAACAAGGCAAAACAAAACAAAACAAGCCCTAGCACCCTAGCTAACGCAAGGTCCTTCGGGTCAAAACGCCTTGCTGATCGCGAAGCAGGGATTCCCTAACGGTCGCCGGGGGATCCTGGAGGATGTGCAATCCTGGGCTGAGTATAGCTGCAAGAGTGGCCAACAGATACACACTCTGGTTCCCTTCCCGATACACGTGCTACAAATGAACCTCCCAGTCACGGTGGAGAATCTGACGAGTACCTGCCACCAAAGAAATGTCATCAGGGAGAACGATGCTGGAAGAGGAGAGAATGTTAATAACCTCAAGCGAGTCAACTTCCACAATGATTCGCCGGTAGCCAAGCGTCCAGGCCAAGTGGAGACTAGAGTGGACTCCCCAGAGCTTCGTAGTAAGGGGAGGACCCCGACCGATGTGGTGCAGGAAACCGCAGAGCCACGTTCCGTGAGAATCCCGAAGTAGTCCGCTAGTCGTCATAATGGTACGACCCGCTTTGACAGCCCCATCCGAATTGAGTTTGACCCATCCCGACGGGGGCTTAGACCACCCAACGAAATTGCTGGCGGCATCATGTTGGCTACTTGAAATGCATCTTTTCGCTGTACGAGCTTTCACGATCCACGCGATATACTCCAGAACGATGCAACGACACCTGGCTAGCCAAACAGAACCCGCTTCAAAAAAACTACGATTGCGCCATTGCCATAGAAGCCAACAGGCCACTCCAAAGATCGTAGCCCACTCCCCTTGGTTTACCCGCATCTGTACCTACAGGTTGTGAGCTACCCAAGTAGCCACATCCTGTTGAAAGAAAGTCGTGGTCACCACCCCGCTGGGAAAAGTCCTCCAGAAAGATTTCGCGCGCGAGCAGTCCCGCATGACGTGAATCGTTGTCTCGTCTTGCCCACAAAAATGGCGGCGACCATCCGTAGTGAGATTACGAATCACGCGCTGTTGATTAGTCAGAAGCTTTTCTTGAATGAGCAACCAAAGGAAGGCCCGAATCCGTTGCGGCCTAACCCACTTCCAAATGAGGTCCTAAAGATGATTCTGAGCAATCGGAGGGATGCCTTCAATTAAATCGTAAGTCGACGCGACGGTGAATCGACCAGCATTATTAGGACCCCAGAGTAGCACATCGTCCGACACCCTATTATCAGGCCTCGTCAGCCCCGCGATGGCCATACAGACCGTGGAAGGTAAGTACTGTTGAAACTCGGTCCACCGCCAAAGGCCGTTGGCATCCAGAAAATCTGCTACCGTAGCCTGAATTAGGCAGTCAGGGATGGTGGCTGTCACCAAAAGAAAAAGCGGGCCCCAATCCGGAACCCAAGTATCCCACCAGAATTGTATTCGTCGGCCATTGCCCAGCTTCCAGGACAGACCCTGGCGGACATATTGCCAAGTGGAAGCAATGCCTCGCCAAATGACCGAGGCCCCGTGTTGGGACCCGATCTCAAAGACTGGATCCCAACCGAAAAACGTAACGGAACATGATTCCTTACAAACTCTTCTTGCTCTGATACCATACTGTTGGATCCCGAAGCCCAACCACTTAAACTAAACC
>JAOTAX010000003.1:26844768-26861742 GCA_025629825.1 Erythroxylum guanchezii | reverse complement strand
TTATGTCAATAGTTACACAACGAAAAGAACCTACAGCGCCTTCAAAAGTTCATGCACACATCTAGTTAATTGGAATTGTGTTGCCCAGGCTGAATAAGTTTACAAGTTAATGCTTCTATGGAGTCCTATTGAAAGACACCTATTTAAACAATATGACATAGGTATCAGCGCCTTCAACATTCCGTATTGCATCCAAGTAAAATTGGGACAAAGTCATCATCTAAAAACAAAGCATGACAAACCCATATCCGAAACGAACACACACAATTGAACAATTTTATTTTTTAGATTAAGCTTATAGTATGAAAAGCACACAAAAGCCAATGAGAAAAAGGGAGAAGTGGGCAACAAAAAGAAAAACAAGGGAAGTTTGTCAATCCTCCGTATCTAATTTAACATGCAAACATAAACAAAAGCAGCATTCAAACATAACAAACTTAAAGATCATAAACTAGAAGATGTAGAACCAATTCAGTTCAAGCTCCAATTTTCAGAACCAACGAACCAACCAAAAAACCAAATCAGAAACTGAGCCACGTTCAAACAACCCTAATTCCCAGTAAATAACAAGTACCCAGATGAGCAGATTAATGAAAGATCCGAAAATAAGAACGCACCATCAGGGCCGAGACTAGATCGCTTCTTGGGGTCATTCAAGATGGAAAGTCCATGTTTCAGAACCTTGTCTGAACGCCTGACCTTAAGCTTCCTAACCAAGCAGAGATACTCCCACACACCTCCTCCTCCATGCTCCACCTGACTCTCCAATCTGTTCAATTGGGTCTCCTCTGTTTTTGTCACCATATTCTCTTCCCTCTCTCCGACAATATCTGGAGTCACTGTAGGTTCCAAAGACTCGAGCTTTATTCCTTTGTCTCTCTCCTCCGACTTTGGGGTGGCCGGTTCTTTTGATCTGCTCACTGAAACAGGAAACGGAGTTACCTGACCAGGAAGAGCTGTTCTTGTTTTTGTCTTTGTTTCAGTTGTGATCCAGTGTTCCAGATTGTTGCTGTCCTTTTGTGGCGTCCACATAAAAACATCAGACCAATCAGATTCGTCGGCTGATGAGATCGCCATCGTTGATCACAATGTACTGGGACCCATCGTGAGTCTTACAGCGAAAGGCCCTCTTTGGATTTTGAGTTTTTTTTTTGAAATAAATTTTTATTAGGTTTTAATTACGAGTGGCTAAAACGCAGCGTTTAGCCGGGCAGTCAAGAACTCCGTAATGTGGAGGCATTTGTCACTGCCCTCCTTAGTTCTAAAACCCTACCTGACCTGCAACTTCAACTTAACCATTGCTGCTTACTCTAAAACCCTAACAATGGCAACTGCTAAATCAATAGAAGAATGCGACGTTGGTATTTTCTGCTTCATCTCTCAAACTCCCGGATTTCGTGGAATACTAAAACAAAGGTCCGTGAACAAGCAAGGAGCTTCGTGAATTAAAGTTTGGTATCTTTTGGTTAAAATAAGAAACTTTATTGTTCTTTTTTCTGGTTTTCTTGTAGATATGCTGATTTTATTGTGAACGAAGTTGATACTGATGGAAATGTTGTCCACTTAACTTGTATGGATGCTCCTCCCCAGGTGGGTCATTGAGTTAAAGTGAGTTTTTATGGTAATTGCGCTAGGGGGTTTTGTGGAGGATACTTTCTCTTATGGAATTAGAATTTCCTTTATAATACTGGGTTATCGACGGTGATTGCTGACTTTGGTATGTATATTTTTATTTCTCCCTTTTCATTCAAAGGCTGTGGATGAGGGTGAGACAAAGGTGTGTGATCCAATGAAGAAAAGTTATGAAGCTGAAATTGAATCGTTTAGATCACTTGTGGGAGACTCTGATGCAGAGCGTTTGGGAGCTTTTATCATTCAAGCTACCTCTGGAAGTGAAGATAGTGATTCACCTATTGTTCTATCCCCAGATTCTGATAAATCTCATCGAACGGTTAGTTTTTTCATTTAGAATTTTTATTTGTTGGTTTGATTTGCATCTCAGTTGTGTCCCATAAGTGTGAAAATGGATTAAATATTGGTCTGGAGTTTCGACTGTACTAGGGGATGGCAGGCTCCTAATGAGAAGTAAAGAATTTGTCACAAGAATAAGCTATCAAACTTAATAGAACTTTAACCATTTAATTTGAGGTGTCAAAGGGTAGATTTCAATGACAGGGATTGGTTCTGCATTTAGCTTACACTTAATCCTCTGATTTAAGTTTGACCTATCCATAACTGCTAATTAATTTAATTTTTCAGGCAGTGCACAATTTCTTCAAGGAGAATTTCAAATTCCTTGTCACTGATACTGTTGAGGGGCCAGATGTTGCATTGAAGTGCATTCGTGTTAGATTAAGCTCTGGAGCACAGAGCAACAATGGGAGAAAGTCCAGGAAGCGTAAAGACAGAGGTGATAGGCCTTTTGATAGCAGAGGCTCAAATAATTGGCCAGACCATCTTGGCAAGTTTCTAAGGTATTAAACAAATGAGGGGGCTTACCGTTTAAATTTAACAATAAACAAACTGTTATTTCTCCAGTGAGCCTGCAAAAGCTTTCTCAAAGGTTTCAGCCATTTTGAATTACGAAAGTCAAGCATTCCTTTGTCCCCATGTCATTTGGCTGTTCTTTTGTGTGATTGGAGAACGCCTGGCTGTTACTAAGGAGTAGCTCAATTGATAACAAAGGAGATGGTTGTAAAATAGGAAAATGATGTAATGAATCAGCACTCAAACAGAGTTCACCATCCCTTTGGACTCGTCATTTTGAAAAATTTATGTGATCACATGAATCTTAATCTGCTTTTGGGGAGACTGCCGCCAAAGATCTTTTGTTCATCGGATTTCTTATTGTGCTCTTCTTCCTTTCAGATATATGTTGTCGGCACATACACTAACCAAATTACTCTGATTGCTTTCTGTTATTTCATATGCTATGTTTAAATAGCAGTCATGAAATTGTATCATCCTGATATAAACAATATTAGCTCCAAAATACTGTGAATATGTGTCTGCATCCATGTGTGTTTACACTCATGGACTTCAATTTTTCATGCAATTCTCTACAACTTGTACTATATCCAATTCGTTATTGTGAAGATCTTTTGGTAGTGAATGTTTTGATGGCATCGTCTATGAAACTTCTTAGGTTTCATCTTTACAAAGAGAATAAGGATACACAGGAGGCTTTAGGATTGATAGGGAAGATGCTTGGCGTTCAGGTATCTCATTCTCTTTGTTTGGGATTTTTGGTTTTAGTTTGCTTGTTATCTGCCTGATTCTTTGAGTCAAGTTTGTAGTTCTAAGTGGATAGATGCGAGTACTTTCACCTCGTTGATCTGTCTATGCCTGTGATTCTATTTCCTAGAGTCAATTCGAGTCAACTCCTTTCACTTATGTTTGGATTGTATATGGTTGTGGTATTTACCAAACTTCTTTTCCATACTCTTGTAATGTTTATTTCCTTTATGTTCATTTTCCTGTTTGACAGCCAAGATCATTTGGGTTTGCTGGTACAAAGGACAAGCGTTCTATCTCAACTCAAAGGGTAAGTCCTTTTACTGTCACTTAGCTGCCACTAATCCATGGCAGTTGATTGACATAATACATTTGCACCAACTTGGACTTTCTTGTCCTGTTGGATGTTTTGCCTTGTTGTCCTTCTAGATGGGAATCAAATCATCTGGCTTAATTATGATCTATGAATAAAATTTTATTTATGCATATGAGTACCTGTTTGGATCCAGGTCACTGTTTTCAAGCAGCATGCAGGCAGATTGGCTGCTCTTAATGATCGGTTGATTGGTATCAAAGTGGGTGACTTCTGGTATGGGCATTTTGAGTTTGTCGCTTTCCATGTCTGTTTTTTTATGCAATGCAGTAATAATTGCTTGTTTATTCAGCTATGTCAATGATGAACTTCTTCTCGGACAGCTTCTGGGAAATAGATTTTCTGTTACACTGCGGTAAAATTTATTCATATACCAAACTTCCATACCTTATGATGCGTAGAGTGAGCTTTTATGGCTATACTCATTTGCAATCTTATTTTGTTGACTCTTAGCTTTTGCACATTTCCTTAGAGGAGTTGTTGCAGATTCTGAAGACATTGTCAAAGCATCTGCAGAATCCTTGGGGAGGAATGGTTTCATTAACTACTTTGGTTTACAAGTACTTTTCTCTTGTTTTAACCAACTTCAGTGTCTTATTTTTCCAATTATGTACTTATTAGTTGGTAAGTTTATCACTACTTTTCAAAAAAAAAAAAAAAGGTTTTGGTTAGCTCTATTCGTAAAGTTGATTGACTTGAATAAGATTGGATGGCTTGGATGTCCTAGGATTATTGAGACTAAGGGTTAGGTTAAGGTGTAATTTGTTTTGGCTGCTGGCTTTATGTTTAAGAAAGCAAACAATGGTATTTGAAATTAACCCTATCTAGATTGTTGCTCTACTTCAGTCAATTCTTCCAAGTCCTAAATCTATTGGCTTCTTCCCTGCATCACATTATGCATACTTTCTTTTCTTTTGAAACTTTATTTCTGGGTCCTGAATGAACCATGATCACGCAATTGATGTGTGAGAAATATCTGCTAAGCTGTGTATAAATGAATCCTGACTTCTCCTAAATTACTATATTCCAAGACTTAATATCTCATTGGAACACTTTGTTTCCAGATCATTTTTATTGTGCACCTCATGAGTTGCTATTCTTATCAGCGTTTTGGAAGCGGTTCTGTGCCAACTCATCTTATTGGAGCTGCATTACTACGAGGAGAGTGGAAAACTGCTGTGAGCTTGATCCTTGATCCAAGAGAAGGGGATATCCTTTGATTATCGTGTGTTTCTGCTTTCTTTTACAACTATTTTGTATAATTCATTGCAAATTTGCTGCATTTAACTTTAGAGTTATTTATGTAACACTTCAGTATCGTTGTTTCTTAAATCAAATCTTCAGATACAAAGAGATGTAGTGAGGAAAGCCCGCGAATATTACAAACAAAGTAATGATTTTGAAGGGACCTTAAAGCAACTACCTCGACATCTGGTTGCTGAGAGGGCCATAGTAAGTTGTTTTCTGCTCTGCAAAATTTCTTATGCTATTTCTGTTAATAATAATTGTGGTAGTGTTTCACATGAAAATTTCTTGGTCTCGAACTTGCTTTTTAAAAAATTTTTCTTCATATTACTGCTCGTTAACTTATTAGCTTTCCTTACTGATCAATAGAGATGCCTAGTTTGTTTATTTTATTTAGAACTTGCATAATTTCTTAAACTTTGTAATTAGCCATTCTTTCTCAGTTACCTGTTTTTAACATGTTACAGCTTCAATGTTTGAAGAAATGTCCTGGTAATTACTTGCAAGCTCTGAAAGCTATACCGAGGACTTTGAGAATGATGTAAGTGGTTAATTGATAATGTCAAGATGTAACCCTTTAGAGTTCACTTTGAAATGGCCTGCTTTCCAAGTGAGTTGTGGAGATGTTTCATTTCATGGTTAATAATTGTTTCTTTTGACCTACTATATCTTTATGAGCAGAAGAAATTTACCTAGTTTAAAGTACTGATTTGCACACACTAATGTCGTTGTAAATGAATGCACCTTTGCACGCCTTGCATTATTGGTTGTAAGACCAACAAGATTTTTATTCAATATATGATTCAGTTGGCCTTGAAAACACAAACATACTTGGATGTACAATAGAAGCACACCAATTGTCAAAATGTGTTAGGGTGGAAATACCTTATTGGTGTTTATTCATGTGCCTGAGGATTAATGCAGTAAGATCTTGAAACTTATGACAATAATTTTACATGCATGTCGTTTGTGCTGATTTAAAATCCTTCAGGAAACCTTGCTGTAAATATATGGTTCTGAATTTCAATGTCTACAAGGTCATCACATGTTATTCTTCTCTAGGTATGTGCACAGTTACCAAAGCTATCTGTGGAATCATGCTGCCAGTATGAGGGTGAAAAATTATGGTATGCTGTTGTGACATAAGTAATATTTAATATTTTGTGTTTTGTGTATATAAATTTAAATTATGTGGTCCACAAGCTGTAATGGTCATGGATGACCATGGTTTTGGGCTTATTTGAACTGATCAGTTGTTTGTTTTATTCTTCAATCATGTATAGGAGCTGAGCAAGTTGTGCCAGGGGACTTGGTATATGATGAAGTAGATGATACCAAAAAAGTGACAAGCATCAATGTTGATTGTGATAATGATGGTTCTGATGACACATTTGATTGTAATCACATTGACGAAACCTCAGGGGTAGATTTTCCAGAAAGAAAAAGTTTTCATGTTAAGGTCAGGTCTTTGTATCTAACATGCTTAGTAGGTATAGTGCATTTCTAGTCATTTGCATTAGGAGCATATTTACTGATTGGGAAATTTATGGGGGCTTTCAATCATCTGGCAGACTGTAACAACAGAAGATGTTGTTCATGGGAATTACTCTATTGATGATGTCATCCTTCCGATGCCTGGGTAAGTTTTTAGATTGTTTATAGTAATTTAGTTTCTCGTTTGATATCTTTTCATTTTTCTTATTACAGATTCAGGGTTATTTATCCAGCAAATGACATTGCCAATGTCTATCATGATTTGGCCATGAAGGTATATCTTAGCAGCATTGTGACATTTTTCAATACGAGTTCCAGTTTTTCCCCTTATCCTTTTTAGATGTAAGCAAGTAAGGATGTGTAATGAGCAAGAGTGTGTGATCATTATTTACCCAAAAAAAAAAGGAGTGTGTCATCATGGAGCTTGTGTTGACTGGGATAAGGTCCTTAATTGGGATGGATGAGATCTTTATCATAGATGTTATTTTGATATATTATTATAATCAAATAGATATTTCTTCTTCTTTCTTAATTACAATGAAATCACGATGGGGATTTTGTGTTTGTACTTTCCATTGATTCTTTGTTTTGATCAGGATGGTATCAAGTTGACCGAACATGTACATGGTGTCAAGTAAGACTCTCTCTCTATCTTTCTCGCACACACACACACACAATTTGGACGTAATTCTTTTGGCTTTTTCTATTAAGAATTTCTTGTTGGTTTCTCTTGGTAGGGAATTTTCTATCACGAGTATGACTGGAAGTTATAGGCGTGTTTTTCAGAAGCCAATGGACTTTGAGTGGTGTGTTGTATCATCTTTTGCATTGTACTTATTTGGAGCAGATCTGGATTTCAAAAAAAGGATAAAATGGCTATTAGTGTTTGATCTTATTTCAGGGAGTTGATTAGGTATACTGTCACTAATGAACCATTAACAGAGACAGATCTGGATAAAATTGTGAAAGATAAATCGATGACTGTGATCAAACAAGGACAAAATGAGGAATATGAGGCCAAATCTCCACATTATTGCAGTGAGCAACTAATTCTGCCTGAAGATAATTTAGAACTGTCATTGGATGATAACAAGGTTGAGAATGTGAGACAAGTAGAGCTTGCACAAATCAAATCACCAGAATCTCAGTTGGCTGTCAAGTTAAACTTTACACTTCCAGCTTCTTGCTATGCAACAATGGCTGTAAGAGAGCTGTTGAAAACATCAACGTCGGTAGGTCTCCTATCAAACATTCTTATATTCAGAAAAGAGTCCATATGGTTCAATTATTCTGACCACATGTATAGTTTTAGGAGTTAAAGATTCCAATCACAGTGGCTAGCTTGGTAGTCAAGAACTTGCTATACTAGAATATTTAGCGAATCCTTTCTTAAGAAAATGCCAGACCAAATGTGTCCTGTGATAGTATGTGTGTGGTATGCTTTAAAATTGAACGGTCATCTGTCTCTCTCTCTCTCTCTCTCTCGCATAGAAGTGAGTGTTTGTGTACCTGTATGTATTTAGTAGCACAATATAATATTTTAGAACTAAAGTTTTACGGTTACTACTTGCCTGAAGTTCTTATCCAAACGAATGTAAAAGACTGTCAAGCTGACTAATCCAACCTGAAAAGCCTTCTGTATCTAGTGGATTTAGTTACATCTACGAAAGTTGACTGTCCCAAAAGTCAGTAACCATGATCCATACTTTGTAACTATTGGTTGGAAACCTTATCATTCCATGATTATTGGTTGGAAACCTTATCATTCCATGATTCATACTTTTATATAACTATCAGTAGGAAACTGTCATAAACAGTAAGATATATATGCATGTCATTAAACAGCTTGTGAATTTTCAGGTTGCATTTCACAAGACTTTGAATCAGTGAGCAAGTAATTTGTAGAGATTTTCTGGTTTCGCTGTGCCTAGTGATTTATGGAGCTAACAGGTTTGGCATTTTTCTCTGTACTTGGAAGTTTCCCTTTCTCATAGAGCTGAATATCCTAACGTATAAAACCTGGTTTTGTCATTTATTTCCAGTTTGTTAAAATGTCATCTCATTTCTGCATCATCTTATGAACTCCAACTTGTTTATGATAAATATGTGTATTTACCCAAATAACCCAAAACTTAAAAGGCAACTTATGACATTCAATCGTGACATGCGCACCAAATGGAGCCATACAAGCATGTAATGATGACATTTAATTCTCCCATGCGTCTGTGGTTAATTAATCCTTATGTTATGTCAGGTTAGAAGCTTTGCTAGATGAGATGTGATAATCAGCTTTAGAAGCTATCAGACATGATCTCAAACTTGTTTGACGGGAATCCTGCAGTTTCAGTGAGTAGAGGAGCCCATCCACAATATCTGTCTCCCCATTTTTAAGTGACTGTTAGAGCATTGAAAGTGTAGCTGAAAGATTAATTCACGAATTCAAAGTGCTGTCGCTGGCCAGATTGGATTTAGGAGATGGCTAAGTTACTGAATTGATAGCCAATAGCCTGCATTCAAGCAATGAACTAGAAAAAAACTGTGCAACTTTTCTTTTTCATTTATACCTTTTTCAATGTAGATGACCATGATAGTTGTTATTATAGAGTTAGCAGAGCATTCCATTTTGACTAATCTAACTATCAGTAGTATTTGTCTTATTATATTCACTTATTTGGTTTTATATTTCTCTTTTGCCCCTAAAGAGGAAACTCGAGTCAATTTTAACGACTATGTTTCTACCTAAGTGAGCAGTGCTTCAGCAGGAATGAATTCGTTATGGTTGTTCGGCAATTACCTAGACACCTTGGCAGACGGTAGAAATTATGAAGAGAAAGTGATTGTAGTGGGAGAGCTATTACATTTGTCCTTGTTAGGATCTCAGCAATCGACTTGTATGTCAGTTATACATCCAACAATCATTGGGCAGCATCAAACTCTTGGGAAGATGTTTAGTACAAGCTTAGATGAGGCTGCAACAGAAGAGAAAAGAACTTGAGAAACATCTTTTTACGGAAAGTATCTTCTTTTAAGTTGGAGAGTTTGTGCTTACCTCATAGGCATGCAGCAATTTGTCGTTGTTTGAATGGCTGCTACTAGTTTCCATCTTGGTGTCATGCTCACCACCCCTTAGCCCAGTTGATGTATAGAGTTTGATGAACCATGGCTCCTGGTCATCACGAGCAATATTTGGCGAGTGTGAGCATGAGTAGCATTGTGTATGAGAATCTTGTTCCACTTTCATTCCATCCACTGCCGCTGATTGCTTGCGTTTTGGTTTGGTTGAGCTTGGTCTTTGTTTCGGTTCACTGGTTGATCGGACTTTTGCCCTCGAAGATTCTGTGTTGGACATGTAGTTTGGTGCAAACGGATGCTGACGAGGGACAAGGGGCGCGTAAGCTTCTTTTTGATAGCTGAAAGAGGCTCTTCCTGAACTATTCTGTTCTGAGGAGAAATACAACCCTTCATATTGATGTTTTCTCTTCGAGATTGATAGTTCTCCGGAATAACTATTCCTCTGTATTCTTGCAATTTGTGAATGGTTCATATAGCCATTGGTCAAACGTCTACTGGTCTCGTAAAGGTTCAACCCAGAGGACTCCTGTATACATAAAATTTAAGATTTCTTAATGAGTCAATGAAGTAAGGAATCTGCCAACATCCTTCAGGCCGTTTGGCTGTTTGAGGTTCAAGTAGTGGAAGGAATTGGAAACTTACTCTTTGCAATCCTATCAAACCATTGTCCTCGGGATGTTTTCTGTGGTTTTTTCTTATAACGAGTTTTGGTTTCTCAGCCATTTGAACTCTCTGGCACCGAGCTCTAACTTGTATTGCCATTAGTGCATGCATTCCCCGCATAGTAGCAGCTGCTTGTTTCCTCACAAGATAACCCCTCACCAGCGCTTGTAACTTGACTAGTGCCTTTAAAGCATTTAACGCTTTTATTGCCTGCACAAAACACATACAGTTCTTGAGTACCATATTCCTTCCTAAAGTCATCCTGTGAATTCCTTCTATTTCTGAATTAAATTTGTGAAATTACCAAATGAGAACGGTAAACGGCCTGGATCCTGGTGGCAGCAGCTTCTCCAACTGCTTTGCTTATAGTGGTTATTATACGGCTGGATCTTTTAGGAACTCTGTTTGACGACGATACTGTCCTGGAGTTACTTAGCCGGTTTTCAGGTAACCGTGACGATGGTTGAACTGTGGAGATGGTGAAAGCGTCAAAGGAACTGAAACGAGCTTTTTCTTTGCCTTTGGAAGATTTTCCAAAGCTCCATCTTCTCTTAGGAGTGGATGGTGCACTTGCCCCTTGTGTCAACACAATGTCCTCACAAAATGGGACATTGTTCTTCTTGCGTTTGTCCTCCTTCTTGCCCAACAAGAAGTTTATCATCCATCTGCTTGCCTTTCCCATTTGCGTCACACCATGGAATGTACCATTTTACAAGTGCAGGGAGAGACCCGTTCTCCATTCTAACACCTTACTTATCTTCTCATTTATATATAATACAAATGTTTCGTTAAGTTGACCTCCACTCAAACAACATAGTTTATGATTGTAAATTGTCTTTGTATTCTTGTGTCATAATTTATTCATCAACGCCTGCAAGAGCTTTGCGTGATCAAGCCATATGCCAAGACGACTTGCGAAGATTCTCCTCACCTGAAAAAGTTTTGTACTTTCTCCGAGCCAAAATGTCCAAATTAAAGATCGTTCCTTCCTCTTGACCTTTTACCGGCTTCAAGAAATTCTTTCTTTTTTTGATACATTGCAATCACAATCAAAGTTGGTTGGTGTCCTCCAAGTTGTTTGATATGATAAATGCATGCTCTTGTTAATTTTCTGCTGACTGCTGCAAAAGCTAACTAAATATATATAGTTAACTTCTTTTTTTTCCCTGGCTTCTATACTCGTTCTGCAGGTAAAAGAAATGTTCCTCAAGTTGTTGGTCAATACTACCGTTGCATAATTTCAGAGTACCGGTAAACGCGGAACTGATTCTTCCTGTTCTAGAGTGCCCTTTTTAAAGCTCTTTGTCAAGCATATAGCAGCTTCCCTAGGAGAAACTTCCACTGCTCTAAACGGCTTTATCAATTAGCACCAATCCCAAGCTCATCATACCTTTCATCTTATCAGTCTAGCAATAAACTCAAGCAACTGTTTCAGAGCTTCAGCATGTTGCAGGTATGATGAGGTGTCAAACTCACGACGCCTGACGTCTGATGTCCCAGCAGTTGCATATTCATTTATAGGAGTTGCTTCCCCGCTCTTCATCCACCTGAAACATGTTGCATTTTGGTTTAGGTTTGCATGGTGAAGCTTGCTTTGTTTTTTCTTTTTCTTGTTTGGCAATGTCGTTTTTCGGAGTTAGAGAGACTGCCTTTTCGGTTGAGGTTCGTGTAACAGGAAGCTGACAGAAAAATCAGAAATGAGAAAGCTTGTAAAAGTAACAAAATCTGACAAATGAAATGTGTTTGCCTATGCAAGCTTAAGTGTGCATTAGCCGACATGAAGAGACCAAGTGAACTCACAGATGAAGGTTTTTTCTTTTTCACGATCGAGCTGTGTTTGCTTTATCAAAACCACGAAAGCTTTTGCAAATTATTGATTGAAAAGTTACAGATTCAGGTCATAGAAGGCAATCTGTTGCTTAGGTGGCTATTGATCTTAACATGAAAGAGGAAACAAGGCTGGAGATTTGGACGTCTTATTATACATATTTTATACGGATTGATCGAAGAATTATTTTAGGTAATTATTTAAAGATGTATATAATATACTAACATCCTGATGTTGATCATATTAATCCATCAATTCATAATTTTAATTAAATTAATCTCGCTTTTGATTCATGAATATCTCTAAGAAAATATTTTGACTTTGAGCAAGATTGTTTCATATCTAGACTTTTACATAGTAAAGTGTAGATCAAAACTTATTCTAATATACATAATATTCTTAAATTATATATTTTCTAATATAAATTAATATAATGGGGACTTTTTTAGATGTAGTGAAATTGAATAAATTTGTTCAAATCTTCATGCGACAATTAATATTAATTCTGCTAAAATTTAATTTATCTTTCATTTTTTATCACTAACTAATATTTTCATTTGCTTTCAAACACATTACATTCTTAACAAGTATTTAGTACAAATCAATTACAAGATGAACAAATGAGATACAAAAAAGTTAATTTTTTTATTGTTCTATTCATATAATAAAATAATAGAAAGAATTCAGTTACTTCTAACTAGAAATACTCTACAAAATAACATGCACATCATGCAAATTATAGAGAGAAGTTCTCTAACCTTTTTCCTAACTTATTTGATTGTTTCTTTGAGAAATGTGTGAGTGTTTGTTGAAAAATAATTTCACTAAATTGACCCTACATGAGAATTTTATTTAGAACATTACATATATGTCTATTAAATTCTCACTATAATGATTATATAAATAATCATTTGATTTGAGATCTCCGAAGTATCACATACAAGGATTGTTATATTTTCATATTTTTATAATATATCATTGTTAATAGCAACTTAATCAGTAGGCAGTAGATATATTATGAACTATAAGTAAGTAGTCGAGTAATCAATTTAAGATACATTACCTTAAAGTGATTAGAGAGAACTGTCTATTGCTTTTGATTAGTACTAATTAAAAAAGTCATTGGCCAAGGTAGATGACACTTGAAAATATTTTTTAAATATCATTAATAGATCAGTTATTAATAGTAGAGAACTAATATAATTTTCATGCTCTATGTCTAATCAAAGTATTATATGATAAAAAGTTTGAATCATATGAAAAATTTATGTACAGGAAGATTAGTTAAAACTGCTTTGACCTTCTTAATATTTGGGTGATTATTACACATTACTATATATCAATCTTGATTTATAGGTATAAATTATTTAATTAGAAAACTAAAGATAAATTAAAAAGTTTAATTTATGTAATTATAAATATAAGTTAGGGTTATAATTTATTTTCATTGTCAATATACTTTGGAATTTAATGAGTCACGCATATGAAATGTTTGATAAAAAGATATTATCTAATCAACTTAGAGTTGACTGTAAAGTTAAGAAACTTTAAGATTAAATATGAAATATTTAATAAATAAGGATGAATATTAGTTATTAGATCTTATTTGGTATTTAATTATATTAATTGTAATTCCAATTAAAGTTTAACAAAAATTATTCTATCTATTTAATTTGGTGATCAATTCGCTAGTTCCTTTGATCCCACTCAGGGTTCCTTTTCTATTTGCTTCCAATAGTTCGACCTATCTAGATAAATTGTTGGCCTACAAAAAGTTAAATTATTAAAGGGTCTAAACCTATTATAAATAGGCTCAGCTGTTAAAAGAGTTAGGACTTTTGCTTAACCTTATTAACACCACTTGTGGAGTTTTCTTAACCAATTTGTATAGATATTGTTAGAGGTTTGACATATGTGTGCACTACGGTAGTTACAATGACCTAGTTTTAAAAATGATTTGAGAGAAATGTAAAGAAAAATTAAATTGCACAATAAAGTACAATTTACGTTTATATTTTATTATGTTCATGCATTAATCATGTTATAGAATTTAAATTGATCTTGTCTTTTAAAAATTAGAATGAAAAATGTCTTTCTTATTTTACACGCATGATTGAATCTAACCCTAATTTTCTAATAATATAAATTATATAGAATTGGCAATGGGCCAAAATGAGTTTAGTTCAATTTTTTTTAATCTTAACCGGAACTAAACATGAACTTTTTATCTAGAATCAAGTTTGATTGGGATTTGTGTCTAATAAAATCAAGCCCAGAAAGTTTAAATTTGTTACCTGTCTATCTAGCAACAAAATTGACTGAAAAGAGTGTCCCACCTTTGAATAACTTGTAAATATTACAACCTGTATTTCTAGTTAAAAAAAATACAGCCCAAAAAAATAACTTCTGATCATCTTAGCTCTTCTGAAATTTCTCGACTATTTCATTACCAAGCTTTTCATATTTTAAGAATTGAGTAAGTGCCAAGTGTTTGTCCAACCTTCTTTGAGTTATAGAGCTCACAATTAGTGTCTTTCCCCCCTCTTCGTTCTCCCCCTTTTAACTGCTTTCCATTGATTTTGGTTTCTAAATTTTCTTGTTTCTTATTCATATTAATTTCTCAAAAAACCAATTACCCCTTATAAATTTTCTTCGTCGCTTGATTATCATCAACATCTTAGTTTTCTTCTCTTCTTACTCATTCTCTAATAAGGTATCTTTTCCGGTTTTGATTTGTGTTTCTTATTTGCACATGTTTTGGGTTTTTAGTTAAGATCGTAATTAAAATTTAAAATTAAGAGTCATGAATACGAGTTTGAATTTGAAATTGGTTTAAATATATTTTTATTTTTAATTTAAATTTAGTTCAAAATTAGATCAACCAAAATTTTGTTGACGTCAGGCTAGGTTGAACTAAGCTGAACCCAACCAAATTGTCATCCCTAAAACTATATAATTAATCATGACTTATAGTTTAAAACAAAAAGTTCAAACATAAAATTTTAGTTTTAATGGAAGTCCCTGCTATCCATTTGAAGTCCCTGTTATAGTCCATCTTTAATGTTTTTCCTTTATCATTATGCACAATTTTGGCTTTGCCAAAATTAATGGTAAAGAGTGCCCTTATTATACCCATTAAATAGCCATAAATTGTAAACTCTATCTTTCATTCTTCTTTAACTTCTCTACTTTCTCTACATTCATACCAATTATATGCATGCATGGATATCATCCTAATTATTACAAAGGTTTTCATAGACACCAAACTTATACTAAAGTTGCATCTACTCCTTTGCATGACAATCTCACTTAGGCTTGTTTAAGCAAATTCAGCCTTCTTATGTGATAGTTAACTAACAAAATCTTATTTTAAAATACTTTATGACTCTCGAAGTGTTTAACTCTCACACTCAAGTAAGAATACTACAAAAGTATTAAATAATCATAGCCAATAATAAACACATAAGAGCTATGTTAAAAACTAACTTTTATTACTTTCCTAAAATTATACAAAGGAAGGCTCTCTCTCAATATGTTCCCTTCACCTTTATCTCTCCTCCCTAGGAGCAAAGCTTAAATAAGCTATTTTTAGGCATTTCTAACTTTACAATCAGAATCCTAATTGAATTGAACTAACTAGATAACCTCTATTCTTATCAAATTAGATCACACTAACCAATTGGATGACACTCTCATCCAAATAAAACTTTATCTGATAAGATTTAGCTACATCACAACTAACAAGATAAGATATTACATTTAACTAGGAATGATACATCCGTATCTATAAAGAAATCTACTATCTTTAGACGATTCTCCCATATTGTCTTTATCTTTTAGAGTTGATGTATATTTATTGTCACCTTATCTGCCACATCATCCAAGGTTTCTCCTTGATCTTTATCCGTTGATAATGAGTCATCCAAGCTTGAAGCCTTTCATAGCCCACTAGTTTGGTCCAATACTTACCCATGTTAAGTCCATTAGTCATGGTCCTTCTATTTTAGCACACATTAAGTCCTTAGAGCTCTCACATGTCTCCCTCATGCATGTGATATGGCTAACCTTCAACCTAAGGTCCATCTCAAACTATCTTTTGGTCTCACATTCGAATCTTGCATCCCGTCGAAGATTTTTGTCAATGTGCGTCAATGCATGTCAACTCATCGACAATGCTTGTTTTCCTTGCCTAGTCATAAGTCTTTGTCTTATTTCATAGTCCTGAGTGTCAAACATTGGGCAAGGCACATCAATTCTTGCACAATTCCGTAATTAGGATTTAAAGGTCCAATAAACCACCCCCATAAGAGGAACTCAACGCCCTTGTCAAAAATAATCTATGGGCACTCCTCCAAATATAGTTCCCTCGAAGACTCCTTAGTCAATGACACATCTTTAATGTACCATTTTCCCTATTTGTTGGGTTTGTCCTTGCTTTTGTTCGAATGCTTCTTCACAAGGCTTATTGTGTGTAAAAAAACATAATTATTGAGGTAGATTTCTTCCGTCAAGTCATCCTCTCTTTTTCTTTGATCCTTCATGACCATGTAATTCATTTGCTCCTTACTCACCTTTCGTTTTAGGCATTCATCGACAAAATGAGGTCCTTCACAAATGAAACAAGCAATATCCCATTTTGCCTTTCTCTAAGCCATACCTTGTCCCACTATTCTTACTACCCTCATTGCTAGTTCGAATTGGTGGAGGCATTTGGAGATCCACCTGTTAGTAATGTGCCCTAGGCCAATGGACATATATGTCTTTTGTACTAACATTATGACTTATTAATAATATATTATGAGGTATTCTTTTATATATGCATGTATATCATTTGTGTAATGTGATTTACGTTCTATGAATAGTATTAGGCTTATGTCATCAAGTATGTGACTTGATAGTAAGACCATAAGCATTATAATACTATTCTAAACTGTCCCTAGTCAATCATTATTGGTGGAACAATAATGAATTAAGGCTAGTATGTGTTTTGATTGATGATCACGTTTTTCTGATCATGGATATGAGTTATCAAATCAGAAACATAGATATATGTTAGAGAACATAT
>JAOTAX010000003.1:26831625-26844668 GCA_025629825.1 Erythroxylum guanchezii | reverse complement strand
TCTTGCTAGAGGCCGCTTATGACTTATGGGCCTTGAAGTGTGATCAAGTCCATTGCCAACATCAAATGAGCCTACAGAGTCGCACACAGAGAGTGATGTGTTCTGGGCTTATTCTTTTGGGCCTAATTTATTAGGCATTGAATAAATATATGTGGATATAGTTATTGGGCTAGATGGAATTAAGTTGTCGGGATTTTATTATATGAGATATAATATGGGCCGAAACTTATTGGGCTTCAATAATTCTAATAGGTTTAGGGCTATGATGTTCTTATTCCTACTAGGAATAGGGATTAGGTTTTCTCTATAAATAGAGAAACTTATGTTTCATTAGATGAGAGACGAAAACCCTAGCCACCTAGACCTAGTTGTTCGTTCTTCTTCCGAGAGAAAAATTGTGCGACGTTCATAAAGGATTTTAGAACATGCTAGCACACATTAGCCACTGCCCGGATCGTTCATCGTCGTGTGGATACCGGTAGAGGACATTCGCACATTGCAATGTCTACAAATTTGGAAAAAAAAACAAATACCAATCCGCGTCAAGAGGTAATTTTGTACGTGTAATAATTTTCGGTTATACTTCTTGTTTTGTAGTATGGTCCATTCCGCTGCATATTGTGAATCCCTGGGCTATAGGCAATCCAACACCACCAAGACATCTACTGTCACTATCACACTTGAGAGTTCTTTCCCATTTTGCACCCGAAGCTTTATTTGTGCCCATCTTTACAAACCGCTTATGAAATTGAACAATTTGTGTTCTTCATACATGTTCTGCACGTCCAACATCAAATATGTGAATTTTCTCACATATTCCCACATTGAGTCATCTTGTTTTAACCTCTTTAAAGCTTCCCTTGTGAACCATGAAGTGTTGTTGGGGAGGAACTGGTCTGTTAGCTCATTCTTTATTTTTCCCTAAGTGTCAATAGGAGGTCTGCCCATATTGATGTCATTGGAGGTTCTCGCTCTCCACCACAACTTTGTATCCTCCATTATATACATAGTCGTGATTGACATCTTCTTCGAATTGGACAACTTTTCCACTGCAAATTATTGCTTTATATCCCACAATTTTTTTTTGAACTCCTTGGCACTCTCTTTCCGTAAAAGACTTGGAGCTCTCGCACTTACGCCAAAGTACTTTTAGTATTCCCAACATCCCGCGTTGTAATGACACGCCTTAGAATTGTGATCTCCAATATAGAATCTTCTTTTGCTTTCATCAATTCTGCTATTTGATATTGCAACTATTGGATCTGTTCCTACAAAATCTGGAATCAAGATGAGCAGGAAGTGATCTCTTCCTCCGTTTGAGGAATTGGCCCTATGAGTGACTCTACTATGTTGACACGCTTTGTTAAATTGCTGCCTTTGACCATATTGATATTTTGACTCTAATGCCTGTTGTTACAAAGATTTTCCTAGATACCAAACTTATACTAAAGTCGCGTCTACTTCGTAATTTGCACGACAATCTCACTTAGGTTTATTTAAGCAAGATTTAGCCTTCCCACATGATTGTTGACCAACAAAACCTTGTTTTCAAATGCCTCACAACCCTCAAAGTGTTTAACTCTCATATTCGATTAAGAATACTAAAAAAGTATTAAATAATCATAGGCAATAATAAACACACAAGAGCTACGGTAAAATCCAATCTTTATTACTTCTCCAAAAGTATATAAAGGAATGCTCTCTCTCAATGAGTTCCCCTCTCCTCTATCTCTCATCTCTAGAAGTAAGACTCAAATAAGCTATTTATAGGCACCTCTAACTTTACAGTTTAGAATCCTAATTGAACTAAAATAATTAGATAACCTCTATCCTTATCAAATTATATCACACTAACCAATTGGATGACATTCCCATCCAAATAAAACTTTATATAATAGGATTTAGCTACATCACAACTAATGAGATAAGATATTACATTTAACTAGGAATGATACATCCATATTTATGACGAACTCTACTATCTTCCTCCCATATGATTTTTATCTTTTAGAGTTGATGTATATCTATTGTGATCTTATCCATTACATCATCCAAGATCTTCCCTTGATCTTTATTCATTGATGATGAGTCATCCAAGCCCAAAGACTTTCATAGGTCACTAGTCTGGTCTAATGCTTACCCATATCAAGTCCATTAGTCATGATCCTTCTATTTGAGTACGCATGTCTCCCTCATGTATATTATCTAGCTAACCTTCAACCTAAGGTCCATCTCAAGCTATCTTTTGGTCTCACATCTAAATCATGCATATTTTGCCAATGTTCACCAATGCATGCCAACTCATTGACAATGACCATTTTGCTTGCTTACTCACAAGTTTTTGTCTTGTTCTGTCATTATGAGTGTCAAACATTGGTCAAAGCTTACCAATGCTCACATTATTCCGCAATTAGGACTTAATGGTGTAACGCCAATCATGAACTATAGGCAACTCCAACTCCAACATAGTAGCTCAAAGAGCAAAATGGTAAATTTTCATCTAAAGAAAAAAAAATCATCTTGGAAAGTTTTGTTGTTTTATAATTGATTTTTGATAATAGATAAGTTACAATGGTTAGGAAAATAAAAACACAATTGTGTTGGTTCTAGATTTTGGGGAAAGTAGAAAAATTGAAAAATACATGATTATAGATATTATATATTGAGTAATTTGTCACATGAGACAATTTTATTAGCTTTTACAATAATTCTTTCATTAATGCCACAGATGAATGTTAGAAAAATCTATTTAAAGTAAATATATCTTTGTTTATTAATAAATCATATTACATAATTTTTTTATATATCTTTTTCACCATTATAGCTGCATAAAATGATTCACTAATTCAAGAAAAAAGGATGCAAGGAGTTTTCAAACTTATGCTATATTTTTGGAGATACTACTACAACTAGTTTACATGCATATTCATTAACTAAATCTCTATTGAATAGTGTTAAAAAGGAACATAGAATTGATGTTGATGAAGATTGCTCATATAATGAAGAAAGAGATCTAGTTGTAAGTTATCCTTTTAATGTAAAGAAATCTCCTAAGAAGAAGAAAGCGAAGAAGATGCACTCCAACATTTTAGAAGAGGTTCTGACTACAATTGGTGAATAATTGAAAAGAAAGAATGATTTGCTTAAGGAAAAAAATTGGCTCAAACATCATCCTTTGTAGAGAATGGTTTTGGAGCTTTATCAATAAATCAAGAGAGTAATATAATAATGGAATATTTGAATTTCTTAGATGAATTGGATGTTGAGGGTGTGCAATACAGAAAATCCATAAAAGATTTATATGATTCTACACTTTACAGAGAGATTTTTATATAGATGGCAGATGCAAGGAAGCTATTAAGAACCATTTCATGGTTTAAACATTTTAGGTATATGTTTCATACGAATATTTGATACGACCCTTTTGACTAAATGTTTTTATGAATTATTTAATGATGGTATTGTAGATATATGACTTCCTAACCAAATTTCAAATCAGGATGATGAACCGATAATGATATTTATTATTTCTCTAACTATGGAAAAGAATGAATATTTTCATTTACACAAGTAACCATGCAGAACTTCTGCTCTATTATGTCATGACTAGATATTATAATTTTTGAGTGAAAATCCTAGAAAGATTTATGAGAAATTAAGAATGAGCAAGACAATCTTCTTGAGCTTATGCAATGAGATAAAAAGTTTAGGAGGCTTAAAGCTAATAAGTCATTTGAATGTAAAGGAAAAAGTAGCAATTGTCTTGACAATTATAAGGCATAGTGTGACAACTAGAGTTAATGTAAAACACTTTTAACATTTGACGTAGACAATGGCGAAGTATTTTTGCAAAGTCTTATATAAAGTTAATTATCTTGCAAAAAGAGCCGTTACTCCAGTATCCTTTACCAATAAACCTATGAGATTCAACACAATCCAAATTCTTTCCAAATTTTTAGGTACATTCATATATTTAGTTACTATTTTCAATTTATCATTATGATTAATAATTATTCTAATAGTGTAATTTTATTTTATATGATTGTATAAGAGCAATAGATAGTAAACACATTGATGCACCTATTCCAATCGACAATAAAATACCATGTAGTGGTAAAAGAACTAATTCAACCCAAAATATTATATGTTGTTGCTTATTTGATACACATTTCACATATGAAATGGTTAGATGGGAAGACACTGCACTCGAGTTCTTTTAGAAATAGTAGTTAATCTAACGAACCAATTTCCTATGCTTCTAAAAGGCAATACATTATTTTAAGTAGATATAGTAATTATGATTAATTTTAAAAGTTTTTTTTGTTAATGTTATGTCCTTTATATATAGGTAAGTTCTATTTAGGCTACACTAATATGCTTGGATTTTTTTTTATCATATTGAGGTGCGAGATATCATTTGTGAGATTATAGAGGAAGCGAAAGACCTCAAGGTCCACATGAATTATTTAATTACGAGCATTCTTCATTAAGAAATGTTATTAAAAGATGTTTTGATATTCTACAAGCAAGATTCTCTATACTTTCATCTATGTCGAGTTATGATATGAAGAAACAAAAGTACATTGTTTTTGCTTGTGGTTATAAACACAATTATATTAGAATGTATAGACAAAGTGATGAATTATTTAATAGTTATGTTAAAAATGAAGTGCAAATTAGGAAAAGTATAAATGAATATGCAAGTTTTCAAGCTGAGTATAATATCACTCTAGCACAAATTTGAAGTATGTCTCGAATGTGGATGAAATTGCTAAACAAATGTGGAATGATTATATTAGTTCTAATTGATTTATGTTTCTTTTTGTAAATGATATTACTAATTATGTCTTAAAGCGTTGTAGTATAATGGACATCTTTTATTAATTAGAATGATATAATGCAATTTTTATAGTTTACAAAATCTAATCATAAGAGTTAATTAATTTAAGAATAAAATTTGATATATTAAAATAATTAAATTAAAATTTAATATTAATATCTAATAGTATAATTTAAAAATAAAAAGCAAGATGATAAAATTAAGCATGTTTTCGTTTTTAGTTTTTTTAATTACAAATCTTAATCAAATAAGTTTTTGTTTTCAATTTTTTATTATTAAAAACATCAACCAAACATATTTTTGTTTTTAAATAAAAATATAAATCAAAAATAGAAAACAAAAACCTAAAAACTACAATAGAAAAATAGAAGTAGAACCAAATAAGCCATAAACTTGTAACTTTGAGTTTAACTTATTAAATTGAATTCTTAAACCTAAAGGAAATTCAAGGCAAGAGTCATGTAAAGAAATTTTTTTTTGGTAATATTGTGACAGCCAAATTTAGTAATAGCAATCCGAATTTCTCCACAATTTTGAGAATAGTCTCACTTTGTTATTTATTCTTTATTTGAAATTTTCTTTATATTTGATAATTTGAAGGAATTTATGCTTGTTAACTTTTCTTTATCCTTAACCAGGTTTAATATATTTACAACTAGTATTTTCTTATAAAACTTATACCACTCATCAAAGTATTAAATAACCCATTACGAATTGTGTTGTGATTGTAGATTATTATGACAATGGACAAGGAGAAAGCTATTGCAATAATTTGTAATAACATTTATGATTGAAATTATAGTATTGCGATAATAATTAAAGTTAAAGAATGACAATTTGAACTTCTACCATTGTTTCGAGACGAGTTTCGCCAGTTTTGATTCCTCGAGGAATGGAGTCGCTGATTTGTGTAATTTTTCGCAACTGCAGCCACCACAGCCGATGATTTCTTCCTCTCTTCATTCTGAAGAAACAACTCATGATCAAGCAATTTCCCATACAATTCTTCATACAAGATAAGTGTGGCTCGAGATCGAATGGCAGCTGAAATAGCGGTGAATTCAGATCCAAGCCCTTGGAGGATTCGAACCACAAGTTGAACATCCGACAGTGGCTCACCGACAGTGGAAAGTTCATCGGCAATGGATCGGATGTCTTGGAGATAGTCTGCAACGGGACGGGCTTCTTTTGTTATGCGAGCAAGTTGATCTTGGAGATGAATGACACGAGTCTGAGACTTGTTTGCAAATGTCGTTTGAAGGGCAATCCACGCTTTGTGAGCAGAGGATGCATTGGATACCGTGGAGGTAAGAGTCGGTTTGACCGAGACAAGAAGAGCATTTTGCACAAGTTGATCTTGCTGGTACCACTTGAGGTACACCGAATTTGGTTGCTCTTGATTGTTGTTGGTGACGGTTTGGGGAGGTGCTGGAAGGGTGCCGTCGAGGTGACCAAAAATATTGTGGCCACGCATTAGCATAGAGACCTGGGCTTGCCAGGTGGTGTAATTCTGACTTTCGATAAGTTTGATCGGCAATTGTGAGGCAGGATTAAACTGTACTACAGTATTGGGATTGGCAGCATCGGCGTTAACAACGTTGACCATTGTTTGGGAAGGAAAGGGAAGCTAGGATCGGAAAAAAATGATTTTAACTCGTTTGAGTGAAAAAGGGCCCTGATACCATAACAGGTTTGAAAGTAATTGATGATAAGCATGTTTGTACATTTGATTGTGTTTCAATATATACAGATTACATAAGATATCCTAACTAACAGATAAAGTATAACAATCCTAGTTTGAATTCAAAAGTGATTACAATTGAGATAGATAAGGAAGACTAAGTCAAATTGGTTTCATTTGCTGCAGTTGCTCTATTAAATTTTAAATCAATTTAGAAGCATAAAAGAGGTGAAAAATAGACGAAACTGGAATAGAATGTGACCTTTTATTATGGCCAAGAACCATTCACGTTTACCCAATACTTTAATTATCCATTCTGTTGACATTGTGGGATTTTTTGATTTAGCTGCCATCTTAATCACCAGCAGGCGTTGAGCACGATCTTCTGTTTCTAAAATGCCGCCATGATCTACATGAAGTTTTAGTGAGCATAAACCCATTCGCTTTTACCAAGTTTAGAAAGATTTGATATGAAGTGGTAGAACATTTAAATTTTACAATGTCAACATCTTCGTCTTGAATCAACTTAAAAAATATTCCAAAATTTGGATTCGTTATATATATAGGTATGGAGAATAAAGTATTCTGCTACTGTTTGGACACCACAAAACATAGGTGGGAAGTTCTACGTGTGTAATCGTTTAAGGAACAAAGATGAAATTGTGGCTACTTAATTATAGGTTGATTTAAAGATTGAAGGGAGAGGAAAGGGGGTTATTTAAATTTTGATTTCTAAAATTGAAATCTTAAACTTAAAAAATAAAGGGTTGTGATTTGCAAAAGAAAGTTTAAGGACAGCAAATAAAAGTGAAAGAGGATAATAAAGAACTAGATTGTTTTACTATGTCCCTTGATTTTACAGATACAGTCTAATCTCTTATTTAGGGCTTGTAACAAAAGTTGATGATAAGGGATATATATATAAAAAATAGATTATAGGGTGTTATTACTAATTTTTTAAAGTGATAATAAGTCAAAATTTAGTGAATCTAATAAATATTACCTTAGACTATAAATTGTATTTCTAAAGTAAATGAAAAAATAAAATCGACTTAGTTTTTTTTTTCAAGAGAATGAATCTCTAAGATGTGTAGTTTTTACTATCTTTGCATCTCATTATTATATTTGAATTCAAATAGCGTGTTAGCTCTTAATTATTATAAATATGTATTCATATGATCATTGGTTCTTTTTTGATATTTTATCAACATTTTATTCATTTCTAATGCATAAATCTTAGATTACTTCAGTATTTTCCTAATATCCAGTTTAGTGCAAACTATTAACGCATACATTAAACAATCATATGAAATGCATTTGTTGTGTTCTTCTTTTCCTTTAAACTTTCTTCCAACTAACTTGCCCACTACTTATTCTCTAATGTCAAAATTTGTTACCTAGAAGTAGCTATAGGCAAATGGTGAAATTGATAGCAAGACAATTCCTATATAAGCGATCTACTATTAAAAAATGTCTAACTTCAAAAGTTATTAGCTGAGTTCAGTTTAGACAAGCATAAGTAGTAAAGTTACTATATATATTGTTGTTGTTGATTCTAGAGGATTTATGAATACTTGTTAAGTATTGGCTTCTTTTTGGGCCATCATGAGGAATAGAGCACAATTTATTGATACTATTTTCTTTTTAGGTTTTACTTATCTAGAAATGTGTATGCATAAAATATAAGAAGTGTTGATTTTCATGCATGCTCAATCATTAGTGATAATTCTTATTAAGTTAAAGAGAATACTTGATTCTTTTGCTATACAATTCACCACAACAACAAATCAAAATAATTGATTTAGACATACATAGAAATAACCGTGAATGCATATGGATCTCATGATCGATAAATTAATTATCTTACTTGATCAATGTAAGGCTTTTTTCAACTCATGCCTTCAAACAATCCTTATTTAGCAATTCCTCTTTATCAATTTTTTTGTCCTTAAACTTCACTTTACTTTTATCTTGTAAGTTTAAGATTTCAATTTTAGACATAAAAATTTAAATAATCTCCTTTCCTCTCCATTCAGTAGCCACAATTTCGTTTTTGTTCATCCAAAAATACACATGCAGAACCTCCTCTTTATGCTTTGTGGTGTCCAAACAGTGAACAATTATATTCTCCTTAGCTATATCTAAAATCCAAATTTCGAGAATACTTTTGGAGATGATTCAAGGCAAAGATGTTGACTTTCTAAAATTCTCTACCACTTCATGGAATCTTTTTAAACTTGGTAAAGCAAGTGGGGTTTATGCATACTAAAATTTCAGGTAGCTTGTTACGGTTTGCTCGTCAAGCTACTGTGCTGGAGATGCTGTTGTTGCTTTTGCAGTTGTCTACGGTTCAGGGGTGGGAATAATGTAAGTGCATGCATATAATTGGTGTGATATGGAAGTTAAAGACGAATCAAAGATGGAGTTTACAATTTGTGGGTATTTAATGGGTTTAATAGGGTCTATCTTTACCATTAAGTTTTGACAGAAACAAAAGTATATAATAATATAGGATAAGTATTAAAGAGGACAACAATAGAGACTGACTTGTATGGTATTTTTAGGCTAAACTAAAATCTTTGTTTGGTTTGGCTTAGCTTAGTTCAGCTTTCTCCCATCCGATCTAACAAGTTTAAAGTAATCAAAGTTCAAGAAGAGTTTAGTTTAAAAATTATAAAAAATTTCTAGATTTCAAAATGAGCTCAAATTCAAAATTTACAAAATCTTAGCTGAGTAGGTTTATATCTTTAGGATTTAGCTAAACATGTTTCATATATGTCATTTGCCTTTATCTTTGATCACAAGTTTACTTAAGGATGAAACTTTTTATTTCGTGTTTGTTAGTGAATATATAAAACTAATTAAGTTGACCTCACACAACAACTTAAGCTATTGGTGAAATGGTCACTTAATATGGTATTAAAGCCTTTGTGACTAAGTGGTAGTGAGTTCAAATCTTACCACCCACCTATTATTCAGCACAAGGTAGAGTGAACCTGTGCAATTTTCAATTGAAGGGGTATGTTAGTAAATATATAAAACTAATTAAGTTGGTATCACACAACAGCTTAAACTATTGTGGTGATAACTTTTTGCTTATGTGCTGAGGTTAAATTATCTTTTCCTTTTAAGCTTGATTACATATATGTTCTTAGGTTGGGCTTTTTCTCTAAATTTAACCATTGTCTTAGGGTTATATTCGAAAGTACTATTACCATACGAAGTCCTTTCTGCAATAAGAGAGAATTTAAATCAGACTTTCATTTCCATACTAACATGGTACGTTATCGTGTATAGGTTTATTTTCTGAATACATTTACGAGTGTTAACTTTTCTGAACAGGTGTCTTACATTTGCCAAAGATATGTTATCATAACAATTTTGTCACATACCCAGCCTTGGGAATGTTTTAGGTCCAGGTCTTCTTGCATTTGTTTTGCATGACAAGCTAACTGGATATTTTAAGGTCTATAACGAGGCAAAAAGGACATGAGCTTTTCTAAGGTTCTAGTTTTGTGGTAATTTTATCCTACATTGTTGAGGAAACATCCCGATGAGATTCTACATCTATTATAAATAAACTTATGTCTCGCATTTGGACATTCATTTCTTTCTCAGCTTTACTACAGATATGAGAATTCAAGTGAACTTAATTCATCAACTATCGTTTACTCGAGTGAGGCTTTTAATTTCATCATCTCGTGGTAAGGCTTTTGCTTCTTTTATTCTTTTAAATATCTTCATATAATGGTTCGTCGGGTGAGGGGTTTATAGTGTTAGTCTGGGAGTGAGCCTAGATCTAAGTTTGATTCAATTATTCATAAAATTATAGTTATGGGTAATGGTGAGCTTGGTACTAACAGAGAATCGCTATCTGACCTTAATTCTATTTCTAGTGTTATGAAAGATTTTGAGACTAAAAAGCTTGAATTTGAATTAAAAGTTTGCCTAAATAACATGAGACTAGAGCTCAACACTCTTGTGTTTGTAAGGATAAAGAAAACCTAGCCCCAAGTGAGAATTTGTTTTTGCAAATTTGATGAGGTAAATATTTATTATGATAGTCTTAGATGTGGCATGAGGTTGTCACTTAATGACTTTTGTGTTAAGTTGTTCAGGTTTATGCCTCAATTTAGGCTTACTTAGAGGTTCTTCAGGTAGTATATTTGAACCCCAAACCTTGTATAGGGACTAAGGTAAGCAAACCTTGAAGAGAATCCATAATTGTATGATGAAATTTATGCTCCTTTCTATAGAATATGATAATGAATGAGATTTTAGGCTTACTTAAAAAGAATCAAGTATTAAGTCAAACAAGAGATACAAGAATAGTATCCCACCATCTATTCGAGCTCAAACCTTTACTTGAGCATGGCAAGTCTCTCTGTCGGGTGACATCACTGAATTGTCATTGTTGAAAAATAATTTCGAATAAATAGGCTAATAAGTTATGCTAACCTTATAAACATTGCAGACTTGTTAAAATAAGTTTTACAAGTTATTATTTGCTTGTAGATATAGAAATGAATCGAATAGCCTAGAGGGTCAAGAAGATTACCAAAGGCAATTTGTGGTGACTTTATTAAGAAAAAAAGATTGAAATGCTACATATTTAAGGGCAACTAAGGCAAGTCCAAAACTTCCAAGGGTGTTGGGAGGTAGAAGAAGATTACAGACATGTTGATGTTTCCAACATTTACAAGATAGCTTGATGTAAGAGCACTTGCATTCTCTGTTCCTACGACTTCTTAATGTGATCCAAGTTTTGTTGGTAGATGATATTTATTATCACTACTAGTCTGTTAGAGTTGGAGACTTTTATCTTCAAAGCCAAAAATATGGGACCTTAGATCTTAAGGGATAACTTGCTTCCTAAATACGAAAAGCGTCCCAACGATAGGGAGTGAGATATGATTTGTTGTACCATAGAGCATTATATAGTATAGGTATGTTACATATATGTCGCTTCCAGCTTACTTTATGGTTCAGGTCTGACTAAGAGGCACAGGTCTGACTAAGAGGCATGTTCCTTGGTAGTTTGCAAAGAACATGCAGATGAGAGAATTAGCATTTAAATTATTAATTGGACACAATTCAAAAGGATATGATAGAGAAGGATCTTGGAAAGAAGGATAGCGATCGACAACAATCTGATATGATAAAATCTTAGCAAAAGGCATTTAATCGTTTTTTATGTTTATATTAAGGTCTTGAGGAGCAGATCGAGTGTTTGGACAAGATCTTAAAGACTACAATTCAGCTTGAGAAAGGAGTGGAAATGGTGGTGATGAAGTTGTGTCTAAACTTGTATAACTGTATTGGTTATTTTCTGTTCTGACCTTTTAACAAGCCTTTTTTAATATCTTCTTTTTTTTTTTGGCAAGGATTGTATATATCTAAACATCATATTAATCTATGGTTTATTATTACTAAATTATATAGATTTCTCATTTGATATTAACCTGACTTCTTCAGAAAGTTTACTTTGAGGAATAATCTTTGGCTTGTTGGGCATTTTTTTGGATCGCTCAAGCTGATGTTTAGTTACATCTTCGAGACTAACTTTTTGGAATCTTTGTTGATGATGTTTTTCTAATATAACATTTTGACATTTTCGATATTTTTCATTTCACGATTTTGACAGTTTTGCTCAACGGTTGCTAATGATGGAGATGACAACTAAATCAAGAAATCTGTTATCAACATGGACTATATGGGTGATGGGTAAACATGAGTGGTTCTTGGCAACAATAAAAGATCACATTCTAGTGCAGCTTTCTCTATTTTTTGATTCTAAATTGATTTAAAGTAGAGAAGTAAAGAAGAATGAAATAACAGTTTACCCTTTGTGGATATTTAATGGGTTTAAAAGGGGCTCTCTTTTACCATTAAGTTTGGACAGAAACAAAGGATATAACGATTTAGGGAAAGTATTACAGACGGACTTCCTTTAATATAGAAGCAAGCATACGGATTTCGAAGCGTTAATATATCAAAAATCTAAGTGAGCTTTGAGTTTTCGGCAATCAGCTTTCATGTGCCCAAAATTATGACAAAAGTTGTATTTCCCTTTGAAATACTTATTCTTTTGACTAATAGAAGATGAGTCCACCTGTCCACTTTCTTTAGGACCAACAATTTTTTCTTCTTGAAAGGCTTTTGATTAATTGAGCTATTAGAAGTGAACTTTCTCTTTTGAGAATTGTTGTAGTTTGTCCTCAGTAGTCTATTGCTCTTTCTAAGCATTATAGCTTGGTCTGATCGAATCAAATTTAGAAAGAAGAGTTCTCATCACAAATGTTGGACCCCGAACTTTTGGTGAAAATTAGAAATATTAAAATGAAATTAAATGAGAAAAAAATTGGTGAGAAAATTTATGAATTTAAGGAAATTTGATGAAATTAAGAAAAAAATTATAAGAAAAGAATTGTTTAATTTTGAGGACTTTGATATTTGAGTGAACTTATATGGATTATGAGAAGAAAGTGGATGAGTTGATTGAAATGAAGTTAAATAGCAAGA
>JAOTAX010000003.1:26795572-26807256 GCA_025629825.1 Erythroxylum guanchezii | reverse complement strand
CGGGTCGGTCTCAGCCGCCACCTTCATCAGTTTTGCAGGCGGCGACCACAGCCTCCTTCCTGTTCATGATAAATATATTATCTCAAATTTTAGTGGGGCATAAAGCCACTTGCTTTAACAAAGTCAACCACATGGCAGACAGACAACTTCAAAGTTTACAGTTAATTTCCACATGCATAAAATACGTTTCAATTTTAAATTATTTTGTTATTAATAATTATACTTCAGTTTGTTGAGATGTTTTGGTAATTCTTTAAAACTAAAATCGGCGGATCCGAAGTCCAAAATCACAAGGCCGTTTGTGTCTGTACGTGCAAAAGGTTCTGGATATTACGGCAGAGCACCATCACACATGAGGCTGATGCGAAGCAGCGTATTCAATCAATCCACAAATGGACAACCTTATGCCGTTGATTACATCAGATTACTGCTATGCAGCACAGGGCCCGAGTCGAGAGAGAGTATAAAAGAAGAGGTGGGTCCCACTTCTTTGTGTAAAAACAAAAATTTGTAAGACATCCATGCACCGGATCTCTGCTTTGGTAGGTAAGGCCATGTGGAGGGGGTCCCACCAACCCAACAGAAGATTATGTCAATGTCTTCGTGTTGTCGTTATAAGCTTCTTATGCCCTTTGTAAAATGTTCATAGGTAAACGACCAAATGACTATTTCCACTCTCCCGTCTTTTTCTTCTTCTTTTTTTTTTTTTTCTTTTTAGTTTTATCTGATAACAAGTCGTAGCTTATAGAGTTATGACTAAGTGAAACTCTTGCTCTTTCTATAAGCTTTGAAATTCCCTTGATGCCTTGTAGTAATGTTAATGAAATCAGCAAACAAACATATCATCCTTAAGAACACAGATCTGGTATCAATAATTTTTATTTCTCTATTTTTTATTGAAAACAGGAAATGATATGAAATTTTTATTTACCTGCCCAAAATAAAATTATTTCATCGTAAAAATAAAGTGTATAGATATACATGTCTTTCTTGAAATATTTAAATTATTTATTTCATTGTCACACTAAATATATGATTACAATATGAATGCTCTTTCAGTATTTTTGCTTCAAAAAAATTTTCTCATATCATAATTGAGATTTTATTTTATTTTTAGTTATTAAAATATTATGAGAAAATATTTATATTTGAATAATATGAATATTCTTTTTATCAAATGATGTATGTGGGTCATTTAGAAATAACTTCTCTACTAATTAGAAATAAGACTGCATATCAGTGAGAATTCTACTAGGTATTGTTTTTGTTCTTTTTATCAAATGATTGTTAATTTCTTGATGGGTGAAATATTTTGGTGACTTTCCGTGATATCGGGAATGTGACTTTGTTTTTTGGTAAGTCAGAAAAATTAATAAATTAAACCAAAATATGTACAAGAAGTTCAAACACAAGTACCTCGAAGGACACAAAAAACTTATACATAGCAACAAGCCACACCACAAACCAATCACAACTCTTGAAGCTCCCTGCATCAATAATCTCAAATCACAGATGAAATAATAGGGGCGACTAAGCTAGCTGACACTCAAAGCATAAAAGACAACCCAAAGAGATAAGGAATTGGAAGCATTCTAAACCCCCATAGCCGATCTTTATCGGAGACAATTGGAGGAATCTTTGATAGCATATTATTGATTACTATGAGGAAGAGACAGTGTTGATCCTTCAAATCTGTCCGCGGATAAACTGGGAACCCAACCTACAAGTTAGTGAAAACCAACCATAAAATAATTACCTCACCTCAGTGAATAAGCTAAGATGCTCCCTAATGTGGGAGATTACCCCAAGATATACTCGCTCCACATCCATTACTTCATTCTTGAAGGTTCTAGCATTACGTTCAGTCCATATTAGGCATAGAATTGTAGATAGTATAAGAGGGAAATAAGGTAATGTCGAAATTCCGGTACTGGAAGCACTGCTATACCAAGAGAGGATTGTTGAAAGGTTAGGCTGGTTAAGGATAGGCAAATGGAAGTGGGTGAGGCATTGGTCCCAAATTGTTTTAAAAATGAGCAGTCAAAGAATAAGTGGTCTATGGATTCATTAGCAGCAATGCACAGAGAACAGTGATTAGGGGTGTATAGGTAGGGTTGTCTTTAGTTTGCAACTATTGTAGGAAGGATAGCCATAAGGTAAAGAAGTATCGAGGTTTACAATATTTGGACCAGACTAGGTCGAGAATGTGACTTTCCGTGATGTTTCCAAAAAACGTCGCGGAAAGACCAATCTTTCAGTGACGGTTTTTAAAACGTCGCGGAATGTTTGTGTTTTCCTTGACGTTTTATGGGAAACGTCGCAGAAACATTTTGCCTACACCACATTTGACGACATTATTTGTGACATTTTTTTAAAATGTCACAAATTGTATTTTGTGACGTTTTTTAAACGTCGCAAAATGTGTTTGTTTTCTTGTAGTGTTACCTTAACATGGCAACAATAATCAATATCAATGTTATGAATACCGTACCGGGCTTGGTACCGGATTGAGCTCTGGAACAGAACTGTACCGGTACCGGGTACCGTTTCGGGGTATTTTTTAAATTTATAAAATGGCCCCTAAATTTTTAAAAAATTGCAAAATAGTCCATATTGATATATTATAAAGCTGTGCTATATACTTTACTAGTTTACTGTTTACATAAATCATACTTTCAAAAATCATAATAATAAATAATAATGACAATTAATTTGAAATAACAATTTGACAACATTTCTAATTTTAAACATTTATGATTCCCTACACATATATATTATCATTCCATTAAAGTTCAACATCTTTTAACTTTTATAATCAATTAATTATTTACTTACCTAAAACTAATACTCAAATAAACAAATACTATCATTAACTACAATCAAATTATTATTAATTTCTAATTCCATAATTTTATACTTAACTAATTATTTACCAAAATTCAATACCGAAATATTAAAAATAAATAACCATTTAACAAATATTAAGAAAGCTTTTTCAATTTCATTAATTTTGATTATCAATATTATATTTAATTATTAATTTCATATTTGATTATCAATTTTACAATTAGGTTTAAATGTTGATTTGATTTTGATTATCAACTTTTAATTTTAAGTTTTAACAATCAATTAATCAACATCAACAATTTAACTTTAAAGTTTAATGGTTAATATTGAATTTTCAATGGTTAATATTTATTCATAAAATAATCTATATTTAAATAAATATCGATACAAGCTTAGATGTAATAACTTTACAGTTTTATAATTTATTAATTTACATGTGATAATAATAATAGATTATTAATTTTATTAAAGACATGTTTACCTTAAAAGTTTATTCATACTTTCTACCTTTATAATTATAGGACCGTTGATTAAAGAATGAAATTCCACGTGTCTTAAGGAGATTGTCAGTCGTATTAAAATTTTAAACAGTGTTGTTACGGAGGTGCTTCTAATGGTTCGATAAGCATTTTTTAATAAGCATTCTTTAATTATCAATCTGCCGTTCGACAAGCATCAAACGGTTGAGATTGGAGACTTCTTTGATTAGATTCATTGAAACTGGAAGAGAACGACATAGATTGGAGACATCTTTGATTTGATTATCAATCTGCTGAGCGATAGATTTTCTTGCTCATACTCATATTCTCTTTTTATCTCTCACTCACTCATTGTATGTGTCTAAGTCTGTCTCTCACTGAACCAGTAAGGCGAGGCGAGGCGAGGCGACGCAGAGTCGACGCGAGGCGAGGCGAGGAGGAGAAGGTCGGACGCCGGAGGCGAGGCGAGACAGGCGGCGAGGCAGACCGGAGGCGCCGGGAGTCGGGACGGCGGAAGGGAGAGGAACTGAAGAAGGCGATGAGAGAGGAGCCGGCGGTTGGGAGGGGAGAGGGTTAGAAAAAATTAGGTTTAATTTTTTTTATTTACAAACTATTCCTCAAAATTTTATTTTTTACGGAACGACCCCGGAAAATTTCGGTATTCGTGGTACCGACCGGTACCAGTCGGAACTCATCTCCAGTATCTTTAGGGTTGTTCCGGTACCGTTTTCCGGTCGGTACCGGCCGGAACGGTACGAAACTCCGAACACTGATCAATATTCTTTCAATATGTTTTCTTTAAAATTATTTTTCTCATCACTTATTTGAAAAATAAATATTTTTATGTTAATTATTAAACATATTCTAATCAATTATTTATATATCTTGATGGGCATAAGTGTACTTCTATCAGTACAAGTGAATATTTTGACAAAATGTTTCATTAGTAAGATATTCATATATGATTTTGTTACTCTTTAAGTAGCAAAATTTGCAAATAGGTTATTTTTGTTAGATTATTACGTTTGAATTTAGTTTAGAGGGCAATTTTGTTCCATGTTTCGTAAATTTTAATTAGTTCAATATTTTAAGACAAATAATTAGACCTTAATGAAGAGCAAATATTAGTAGCCAATAGCTTCTTACTATTAATTACAGCCATATATGGTTTTATACTTTTTTGGTAGAAACAAACTTATTCTTTAAATAGTATAGTATTCAACTATAAGAGTATGCAATTAAAATAATGAATGATGTCGACTAGCTTAGCGCAGTAAAGCAAACTACTAATATGGTAGAATCAAAACAGAACGATTTATATCGAAACTAAGATTCTCGTATCTGAAATTTGAAATTGGAAATTACTGCAACTGCGCATAAAAAATTTAAAGGAAGGCTCGGAAACTATTTGTTTGATTACAAGATTAATTAGGTAATTTAAAATTAAACACTATAACTTTGTCTACAATCCACATTGTTTTTTTTTAATGATTATCGTGACAAGGCTATAGGTATAGGACAAATAAAATAAACCTTCGTCTCAAAATACAAAATTTTGGGATGGAAATAGCCAAAATGAAATGAAACCAGGTCCTGAAAGTAGCTAGTTTAATCCTCTTCACCCGTCAAATTGTCGGTGCCAACTAAGATCCAAAATCTTTTATTTCTCGTCTTTCAAGAAACATTTCACAGAAACGAATACAGACAAGGTCTCATAGAAAAAGCATATTGTCTCTAGCATTGCTAATTTCCTCAACTAGAAAATGTTCCATGTAGTAGTGCTTATGACTATAGCAAACTAACACAGGAAAATGTTATGTAATAAGATTAGAACTCGAAGTCAAAATCTGGTTTTTGGACCATAGTTCTTTCACCTTGATCATCGGCTAGATGCTTTGTTGCATTACTAGACCACCCATCGAGGGGTGAACTGAGCTTCATTTCTGGTAATGAAGATTGGGTTTTAGGCGAAGTCAAGCGGCTTTCTTGCTCTTCTGATGGTACCGAAGTTGTAAGTACAGTCCCTTGTTTGTACAAGGTACTTAATTGATGAAAATAAGGACACGTACTGGAATCAGCAGACCTCTTCTTTCTAACATCCTTGGTCTTTCTGAAGTACTTGTTTATGTTCTCCCACTTCTCTTTACACCTCTTTGCACTCCTCTTGTAACCCAGCTCCAACATCCCTTGTGAGATTCTCTCCCAAAGAGGACCCTTAGGTGTTGCTACTTCCTTGTCCTGATCAATATTGTTATGGAAACTGCACCTTATGTTTATCAAAGCTAAGACTTCGTCTCTTGGCCATCTCTTTCCAAGATCTTTCTTATCATTGGCTGAAGACTTTGAGTCATTTGTTGTATCTGTTGGCAATGGACTTTGTGCTGCTAGTGGGTTGTTTGGGGTGTTCTTATAACTAGGGTTTTCGAGAGCTAGGGCCTTGGTTGATGCTTTAGGAACTTTAGGAATGCTTGAGATAGGACTGGAACTCAAGTTTTCAGGTGCTTGGTTAGCTTTTCTAGTGACCAAATTGCTTCTGGTATGCAATTCAAGTCCACTTGGGTTATTTGCTTGACTGTTGTCAGTAGGGTTTTGCGCAAACACTAAGGAAGATGAAGTAGAAGCACTAGTGGAACTGTTTGATACCTCACCAAGATTTCGTGTGTAAGCACTTCTCTCTCCAAGGCTTTCGACAGAAGAATCAATTGGTGTGAATCTTTTCAAGTACTTCATAATTGTTGACTGTCTATCACTTGCACGAGCTTGTTCGTCTGCCCTAAGCTTGTTGATCCTATCCAGTTCTTGCTTCTTCCATGCTTCTTCTCTTGCCACGTTCTCTTCATCCCTCTTCATCATATCACGAATAATCTTGTTATGCATCTCCTCTTGTTGAGTCATTAATTTGTTCACGACATCCTCACAAAAGCTCTTGAAAATCGCAAACTTCTTCTGTTTGATCTGTCTCTTTCTCTTCTTATTATTGCTCTTTAAATTTTCTACATGTTTCTCATTGTCTTGATTTGGGTTCCCAGCTACTCTCTGATCATCTATTGAATCTTCTTCCAAAATCTGCCCCACCTTGTCCTCTTCTTCATCACTATTTGTCTTGTCGACCTTCTTGTCCTTGTTGTCATCACCAGAAACCTCTTGTGGGCTTTGATGATCATCACCATCATGATAAAGCTCTCCAAGATCAGTAAAAATTCTGTAATTGATATTGTTATTGAAGTACCTGTTTTCTTCCTCAAACTTCTCTTTGCATTTATCGGCGCTTCTTTTGAAACCAAGCTCTGCAAGCTTCCTGCACCCACCATAAATGTACAAAACCAAAACCATCCATATATCATTAGCATTTATTTTCTCTGTTTCGCTGCATTGAATCATGTGAAGCACAGAAAATGATGTCTTTTTAATGCTTCCTTCTGTCTCTCTATCTCTTTCTTACTCTCTCTGACTGAAGATCCATATACGTAATTCTGGGTCAGCTAATTCATTCAAGGATTTGCCTGCAGTAATCTCATTCTCACGTTCACTTAGTGACGAGTTGACAATTTTCCATAACTAGAAATGGTTCTAAACAAAACCCCTCTTATGCTTTCCTACGTTTTACTTTGCAGCACTAGAAATTACAAGAAAGAAGAGACTAATCATATATAAGCACAAACGACCAACTTAGTATACATATAAATGTATGGAATCGTACCTTGAAACATGTTCCCAAGAGAATTGAGGGAACCAATTCTCCAAGCTAGATCTGACCCTCAATAGAGCAAGCACTTCATCATTTGACCATGGATCGACTGACTCGGGCATCAGTCGGTTGCCACCAACTTCAAAACCCGTAACGGCCAAGCCGTTCTCTTCTTGTTCGCTGGTGGCTGGTACTGGACATTGGTGCAATGGTTGCAAGAATGGAACTTGCAGAGAAGAAGATGTAGTACTACTGATGTAAGGATCAAAACTCGGGAAGTGATGAGTGGTGGATGAGACATGGAGAGGAGGGAAATTAGAGAGAGATGGTGATGCTCTTGAAGTTATGAACTGACGGAACTGGTCTGGCACTCCTTCAAACATTTTTTTTCAGTAGTTGTATTGTTTTTATGTTTATGGTGATGACTTTCTCTCTAGAGTTAGAGTATAAACTTTCTCTCCGACTGTAAATTGGCAAAACCAAACTTGCATACACACAACACTACAAAAACACCAAATACGCGCTCATAACTCTTTCTCTCTCTCATTTATCAAGGACTTTGTCATGTCATACAAGGAAAAGGATAGCCCTGAAGCACTCTTTTGGAAGGAAGTGAAACATAGGGAACGAATTTCACTATCTTGTCAAATTTATTTTTTATTAAAAATATCGGAAGAAGATATCCTTGTTAATCAATTACTAGTTTAGATAATGAAGTTTTTTTTTTTTTTTGTTTGAGAAATGTAGGAGGAATGTTTGTGGACTAAGGAAGGTGGTGAGATTGGGGACTGTATTTTATTGAGTTCGTATAAAGAATCCAATGCAGTAGCTGACGGTCATGATGGTGTAATTAACGGCACGGAAGATGGCAGGACACGTGAAAACATGCAGAGGCTGGGACCAATTATTTAAGGAAGGGAAGGGGGTAATTGTCGCATGCTACTCAGGGCTAGGCTACGGTTTGTAGAGACTCAATGTAGTACTCCCATGTGCTGACCATTTTTATGATTTGAATTTGGAGACCATACTCCTTACAAAGATTAAAGAACCTGGTGAGTCCATTCATCAACAGGTTTCTCTTTTTAGCCGCAACCAAAAGAGACTCTCGGACATGCTTCAATTCCCTGATTTAAGTAAATAAGAAAATCACAGGCTTAGTGGAATATGTTCTTAATGCTTCCTTATATTAGAAGAAAGTGTCTCAATCACGTCAAGGTCATGTCTATCTCAAGATAGATTTCAGTCTTGGGTTTCAACTGCAAAGTTGGCCATATCAATATGTTTGGTGCAAAACGACAATGGGTGTAGGACTGCAGAAAAGATCGTTACAGAACAATAGAATGAGAGGGAAGAGAAAAGAGAGTACAATATTATCACTAATTCTGGGTAACTTATCGGTTCGTTACACGTTACAGACCCATCAGGCTATCATCTACTGCTACATTTAATATTGTCGGGAACAAACATTATAGAGAAATAAAAGTAGATTGTTTAGGGAAATTTCTGCATTATGCCTAGACGACTTCGTTTTCTTTTGTTTGTTAACTTCATCTTCAAAAATCTTGTCCACAAGGTTAGCATCGATATAGCGTTTCTGTAACTTAAATAGAGGTTCCCAAGTTACATCCTCTGGTGAGCAACCAATTCATTGTACCAACACTTGCGTCATCGGACAATTGTGATGCTTCACAATCCCCCAGTCCAAAATGCCTCCGGGTTCTTGTTAATGTGAGGTACTATTGCGGGTAACTTAATAGAGGTGAACCTTCCTTCACTAACTCAATTCTTCGGCTAAGACATGTGGAATGTTGGATGAATGATGGATCACGTTGGTAAGGCTAGATTATAAGCGACTCGCACTCGCCCTATTCACTCCACGATGGGGTAGGTGCCATAATACCGAGGTGATAACTTTTAGTAGTTCTTCCTTTGTAGGGAATGTTTCTGGTACTTCATTTAGTGTTAGGGTTTCTGGAGGTGAAATTTCAATAAGGTCAGCGCCGCCTCTCTGTCCTTCATTATTTCATCGACCATTAGACTCTGGGAGTCTCCTGCCAAGTATAGTACGTACACCGGAGGGGTAACTGTATAATAGTTCAAACGATGTTAAGTTGATGGCTGTGTATAATATTAGTAACGGAAATTACCAACCGAAAATTTACACATTGCATTGATAAACTAAGTTAGTAATGAAATTTACCGATGGATTAAGGCGTCGGAGAAATGTCCGTTGGTAATAATTTGTGACGAATCACTGAATGTTCGTTGGTAAATTTACCGACAGTTATTCTGTGTTGTCTTTGGTCAGTAAAGTTGCTGACGATAAAGATTGGTCCATCGGCAATGTTACAGACGGAATTGGTTATTCCGTCGGTAAGTTAATGAGAACATTACCAACGGTTAGTCGGTGATGTCTTCGGTCGGTAAAGTTACTAATGGAATAGGTTATTCTATTGGTTAGTTAATGACAACGTTACTGACGATTATTAGTTGTTTGTCGATAAATCGAATAGATTTTACCGACGAACTTTGTTTTTTTGTCAGTAAATTTACTAAAACCATTTTTTAAAATTTCCCATCATTAAATTTTATTTGATGATCTTATGGTTGATACATAATTTAAACAGTTATGAGTTATTTGTGCATAATATTTTGATTTGTTTCTACATTTAATTTGTTAAAATAGAAAGTTAATTGATAATATAAAGTAAAATTTATCTTAATTAATAATAAAAATTATTTTATACATAATAAGTAATTGTAATTCATATGAAATGATTATAAGTACGCTATTCATTTGATGACCGCGGGTGTTTTGATTGCTGCGATGAGATGCTACCCCTCCCCTTTAACTCATCCACCTCATTATGGAGTTGAGCTATGTACTCTAATGACTGTTGCAACTGAGTTGCCAATGTTTATACTGTGCTCCGAAGCTTATAGACTTCATTGAGTGCGGATTGCCTACTAGATGCTGTTATACTGAACATGGATGATTGTGAATAACATGTGTTTGCAAATGAACTTAAGCTTAATATCCTTTCACGTTGGTCCCTACCTACATGAACATAAGTTTGAGTCTCATCAATATCTTCAGAATGCTAAGACTGTCGTTGAATACTTTCTTGTATTTGGTCCTATCAGAAGGCAATATTTATGTTAGTAAGTGATAATTATTAAGCATTAATATTAAAGTATAAATTTCACATACATTTAGTTCTCTATATTTGGTATTGACAAAGGTCACACCGTCATGCTTCTTAATGTGAGTGCAAAAAGAGTTGACGGGGTGTGAGCTTCATACCCATAAACTTTCCCTGCATCAGAATAAAATGTTACAAGTGAACTATAATTTATAAAAATTTTGGCAGAATTGTTGACCAAAGAAAATAATTCAACAATATAGCCGTATATGGCATGAAAAATTTATAACATTATCATTCTCCATAATAAACATATTTTCATTCTACAGTTCACACATCAAATTAAATTGAAATACATCAAAGTATTTAAAACATTGGAATATAAATGTAAAGTGTAGATACTTACAAGCCTCTCTGCATGCTCGTGGTAGATAATAGATCCTCCAGTATGTACGGGAAGACTCTCCTCCCAGTTCTCTACGTCTATTGGTAGAATTACACTTTAAAATGGACATTGCCTAGGGTGATGTTCAATACTGCTGCTAACGACTCCATATTAGTTCAGAAATATAAGACAGTCGTATACCAATCTTATGTATCGCACTAACAAAGTCTCGACAACGTATACGTATTTATCTCTCCCATACTTTATAAATGACCGCGTCAAATTCAGAATCCCAAAAAAAATCTTTCTAAAACAAAAGGAAAAATATACGATAAGTACTTATAATGTAATAATAATTATCTAATTAAGTTTGACATCTAATTGAAAAATCTATTCAAAGCTTTTTTTTAGTTTACTTCTAAAATTCATTATATTTTATTTATATTTTTTATAGTTTAAAATAAAAATAGAAGTTTATTAGATTTTGTATTTTCATAGTTAATTAGGAAAACAATTACTTTGGCCTTAATTAAAAGGGGATACACGATTTTCAAATTTTAAGTTTGGTAATGGACTCGATTCAAAAGAACCATACTAAAATCTCAAACTAAAATCTAGTCAGAAAAATTATTACTTGGTCTAATGGAGAACTTGAGTGGAGAAAGAGAGACTTTAGTAAAAGATTTAGTAAAAATAAAATTTTGCATCTCTTCATATTAATAATGAATATAAGGGTAAGAATGTGGTACTTGTTAGGGATGGTGCACAGTTGCCAATTTGTCACATTGGATCAAGTTCCATTACATCTTTTTCCAATTTGTACAAAATATGTTTCCTCAAACGACATACAAATTAACAAACAGATAACCGCAATAGGTTAAACATATATATCGTATTATGATCCTCAAATTATTATGAGTACTTAAAGAATCATATATATTAAAATGAATTTGTGTTAAATGAAATTAATTCGTCGGGGCTAAATTGTCATTTAAATTGATATAAAAATAGTAGGAAAATGTAACATCCCGTTCCCACTTAAAGGGTTAGAACCCTGAACATTTAGTACAGGTGTGATTAATCAGAGGAATTGGGTCAACACATCTCATGCTCATGCATCATATAAGGGATACATGTACGGG
>JAOTAX010000003.1:26714464-26795472 GCA_025629825.1 Erythroxylum guanchezii | reverse complement strand
TTCTCACCAATTTCTTTCTCATTTAAATTCATTTTAATATTTCTAATTTTCACCAAAAGTTCGGGGTCCAACAGCTGCAATGAAGGCACTCGGCCAGTCCACAATTTCCTAAGTATTTTAGGCACCAAATTGGATGGAGCAAAGTTAAGAAGACAAGTTGTCATTTGTATGGCATATCTCCATAATGATTCTGGAAGGCTAATGTAGAACATCATTGATCTTACCATTTCCAATAGAGTCATACTTCTCCTCTCAGCTACACCATTCTGTTGAGGTGTTTGAGGAGCTGACAAGTTAGAAACAATTCCATTTTCAATTAAATATTGTTGGAACTCTCCAGATAAGTACTCACCACCTCAATCCGAACGAAGTTGTTTTAATAACTTGCTTAGCTACTTCTCAACCTCAACTTTGAATTCTTTAAATTTTTCAAAGGACTCACTCTTTCTATGCATCAAATACAAATAGCCATGTCTAGAGTAATCATCTGTAAAGGTTATGGAGTACTCATAGCCTCCTCTAGCTTATACGTTCATAGGCCCACACACATCAGTATGTACCAAGTCCAACTTGGATTCATATCTATTTCCTTTGGAAGGAAATGAGGCCTTGGTCATTTTTCCTTCAATACAAGATTCACAGGTGGGAATTGGATCATTATCTAAGCCCATAAGGATCCCATCCTTTACTAACCTGTCAAGTCTTTTTTGATTGATATGACCCATGGTGTTTAGTGAGCCTATCATAGGTTTCTATAAAGAATAATCCCTATTTAATTATCGCATTACAAATAAAATCCTTATTCTCATATATTAGAACAACATTTTCAAAATACAAGGAATAACCAGACTTTATTAGACAAAAAAACAGAAATCATACTCCTTACAATCATTAGGATGTAATATACATCCTCCAAAGTCTAAAATAAGGACTCACACTGATTTTGCCGAACGTAGGATCTATCTGCTATCTTGACTTAAAACTAGCCTTTAGGTAGTCTTTTCCTTTGCTGAAACCCCTGCAAAGAATTGCAAACATGGTTAGTAGCTCCTGAATCTAATATCCAAGAATTAGATAAATCTGCCACAGTTCTAGTTCCTAACAAACTTAGGAAACCCATACCTTGTTTGCTTTTGAGGGACTCAAGGTAGATTGGACAGTTTCTTTTCCAGTGGCCCATCTCATCACAGCGGAAACACTTTCCCTTGATGTTCTCTTTGGCCTTCTTTTTCATGGGTTAGGCTTGACCCCTGATTGGGCCTTCTTTTTCATTGGACCCTTCTTCTTTTGCTTGCCCTTATCCTTGGGCTTAGAAGAAGATGCTACATTAGCTTCTGGCCCATGAACCTTGATATTCAATATCTCCATTTCCCAATTTATTATTTGTCAAGAGCAAAGTGAGTAGATTCATTTTGTAGTGATTATGTCTGAAAAATAAATTATTAAAGAATGAGCATACTAGTCAACAATATTGTAACTTTGTATAAAATCATGATGCATGTATGCATGATGATAGATTTAACAAAACTTTTTAAAAATTAAATATTTGTACGACTGTTATTTTTCTTATCTATAACGGACTAAGTGACGGTGGGCCATCTTATCCATTAAAAGAAAATCTGGGACCCTCCCAATCATAAAACTACCAAGCATCTTCATGCCCAACTTTCTGAGAAACACCATGATTTGGTCCATACTTTTACCAATAGAGCTACGATAGGTAGGCTATTGATAAAATATGTTGAGTGTGTAACAATTTGATTCATCTACTAAAGATACTTGCAAACCATGCCTCGGTAGGAGGTCACATTTGTTACCAATGAGTGGACTTATCCTTAAGGAGACCCAAAACCATGCAAGATCTAGGATTAATGCCCTCCGATGGGGAGTAACACTTCACCACATGCAAATGGGCCATCATATGGAGACCGTGGACTCTCACATGAGCATCCTCTCCAACTTAATCTTTTTGGGCTTTAAGTTTTAATAAATATCATCTTGTCTAGATGCAATTTATTATCAATCTTATATTGTTTCATTATATATCTCATAGATAATGAATGCATGGCAAAGTTTAGGGTTAGCAATTTTCTAAATGACAAGCAATCACATAACATATTATTTTCATTCATTTATTCATTCATCATATGAAATAATAAGCCACTTTTGATTGTCCATCCTAGAAACATAAATACAATTACAAGGCTTTTAGGCCCAACAATTTCTTCTTGGACTTAGATCTTCCGCTTCGAACTCTTCGCTCACATGACTTGACCTATTCGGTAAAAAGTGTGTAATGGCTTTTCTTTACTAACAAAAATTTTGATTTTCATAAAACCGAATTTTTGTCCAAAGAAAACAAAAGTCTGCAATTGTTTCTCACAAAAACCGAAACTTATGTATATGACATAAAAAAAATTCCAGCACTTGTAAAAATCGAAACTTTGTTAAAAAATGTTCATACAACCTAAAATTTGTTAAAACAAAATTCCAACACTTTTGTTTTCTAAAAACCGAAATTTAGCCAACACACCATAAGCAAAACCAAAACCTTTACCTCTTCATTTCTTCATCCATGGCTTCTTGATCTTCATCATTACATGATTTTGTACATTACATAATGAAAGAAAACATAAAAATGAAATCAAGGAGGAAACATGACGATGAGAGGCCACCCTCCTTGTTACAAACCAAATGAAGAAAACTTACAAGGTAACTTTAGAATCTATGGACAACCAAAAGAGCAAAACATACACCATATATATTTCTATCATATAAAAATATGTAGCATACAATTTGCCAACCCATGCATCATATATATTTCCCAACCCATGCATCATATATAGGAACTGAAATCAAGCATAAGAAAATTGACTCTGATACCAATTGTTGCTAAAACGGTAGATTTCAAAACTTTTTTAGAAATCAAAATTGCAGTAGAAGGAAGATAACCAAATCAACATACATAGCCATACATGATATGGTATAAGGAAAATAATTTACATAGAAACAAGATGAAAATTATTACTGACTCCTTTACTACAGATTTAATTCCTCGCTGTGCTATCCTATCCTCAGCAATGTATCCTCTCCTTGGTGATTGTATCCTCTTCTCGTTATTCTATCCTCGACCAATCTGATCTACCACTTGTTCTCCTTGGACAACTTGGTTAACAATGTCCTTTGGTGGGAAAGGAAAAGAAAACTTGAAGAGATTTTGCCTTCAAAGAAAGAAGTCAAAGATGAGACACCTCTCATGCAAATTTCGGCCAGCCCATGCAAGATAGGAAAGAGAGAGATAAAAAAAATTCAACAACCCCTTATATTCTTTCTCTCAGTTTCGGTTAAGCCTCAAAGAAAGAAGTGAAGTGCATCCAATACATCACATCCTTCCTTAATCAATCATAAAGAAGCCAATAAATGAGACTCTTCTCATTTGTTTTAATATGGCTATATGAAAAGACCAAAAACCTAAATCATACATCTCATTTTCAGTTTTGTGTTGAAAAGAAGGAAGATGGTCCATCAAATGCACCTCTTTCTTTTTTAATCCAATGAATGCTAATAGGTTACATGCTATCATTAAAAGACCACCATTAAATCATTTACTGATAAGGTTATTACTCCATTTAATGATGATAAAGCATGTTAAAAACCATCTTAAATGTAGCAAACCAATGCTAAATGTGCAGCTGCACATTTAGCCCATTAAAACTAAAAATCTATCTCCTTTTTTCTTCTTTTATCTTTAATAACTTTAATTTAATTTAATTAATCTAATTAAACCAAAGTCTAGCCCATTTCTAAATGTTCATATGGGCTTCTAATTAATAATTAATTAAAGTAAGCCCAACATTCAATCATAGGCTTTAAAACCTCTATTTGTATTTCTTACTTTGCTTGATAACCTTCCTAGAAGCCAAATAGAGAATCTAATTGGACTTATATAATTCAAGCTCCAACAAGCTCAGCATTAATTTAATCTCATTAGAATTAATTCCAGCTTATTAACTAAATGTCATTCCAATAAAGACAATTAGTTGAACTCTTGAATTACTAAATATTGTGAGAACACATGTTTCAAATAAGATGTCCAATTGCAAACTCTAATATGAACCATATTATAGCCATCCGCACAATAAAGGGTAAAATTATCGTTTTGCCCGTATGTTAGTTTTTCCTTCTAGATCTCTCATTTTACTTTATATGGTGATTAACACATAAGACCTCATCTTGGTGTTAAGACTTGATAGGTAGCTGATCCATCAAACAACTGGCGCCAGTTTAATCATCAATCTCCGTAAAACATTAGAAGTGATGATATCACTATAAACTCTTTATTTGAATGAATGTTCCCTGATACATGTTTTAATTAATAATTCCAACATGCAGGCACTGGATTGATTCTCTGTAAAAATCTATTTCGATCATATCAAGAATTATAATGAAACACATATGAGTTCATCACTCATCAACATTGTGGTCCATAATAAACAAATTCTTAAGTTGTATGTTTTAAGATTGAAGTAACGGTCCACTTTATTCTTCAAAACATACTTGATTCCAGATTCATTTAATAGTTCCATTATTGATAATCAACTACTATCATGATATGAAACTCATCATTCCCTTGAAGTAACCTCTTTTACTTGCATGGAGGAAAATCACAACACTACAATCTAAACCATAATCGAGCGACCAACTTGATTATTCAACTGTGAATCAATTATTTTATGTTCTTATAATATATATGTTTCCTATACATCTCTATGTATATGTATATTACTTACAAAAGAATCTCAGTACCTTATGACTAGATATATAATGCTCATACAAATAAAAATCAAACACTTTTGTGTTATTAATAATAAATAATTTCATTACAAAAGTAAGTGGAAGAAAATTAAGTTATAAGTAAATACACTTGCTTTCTAGGGCACTATATTTATATAACTCCAACAACCCTACCTGGACATAAAAGGGAGAAAATTGGGCCTAGGACCATTAATTCAATTTTTGTGAGATATACCTCTAATAGTGTTACCTATAGATTTATGGTTAAGGAAGAGGGTCTAGCACTTATGGATCAATTATGGAGTCAAGAGATGCAATGTTTTTCGAGGATATATTTCCTATGAAAGTAAGTGTGCAAGTCTCCCTAAAGAATTTGTCCCTATTTTTTCTACCAATGATGACATAGAGGAAGAGGAAATTGTTGAACTAAAGAGAAGCAAAAGAGCTAGAATACCCACTAGTTTTGGTTCTGACTTTATTACTTCCTTTGTGGTGATAAAACTTGATGAGATAGATGATGTTTTGTGGTAACTTATATTATTAAGGAAGATTCTAAAACTTATGAGGAAGCAATGAGATTTGCGGATGCTACGTTTTGGGAGGAAGCCATAGATAGTGAATTAGTGTCAATCATGCCTAATAAAACTTAGGTTTTAGTTGATCTACCTCGAGGATGTAAGCCTTTGGAGTGTATGTGGATTTTCAAAAAGAAATTAAGATCTGAAGGAACCATTAAGAGGTTCAAGGCAAGACTTGTGATTAAAGGTTTTAAACAAAAGGAAGGTTTGGACTTTTTTTACACATACTCTCTTATTACTAAAATTGCATCTATAAGGATGTTGTTTGCTATTGCCTCGATATTTAAACTTCTTGTGCGCCAAATGGATGTTAAGACAACTTTCTTGACTGGTGTTCTAGGTGAGAAAATTTATATGCTTCAGCCTAAGGAGTTTAGAGTGCCTAGTCAAGAACAAAAGGTGTGTAAGTTGGTTAATTCTTTGTATGGACTTAAACAAGCTCCCAAACAGTGGCATGAGAAATTTGAAAGTGAGATTTTCAAACATGATTTCACCTCTTGCAATGTTGATTCTTGCATTTACGTCAAATTTGATATCAATGGTTGTGTGATCATAACTCTTTATATAGATGGCATGCTTATTTTTGGTACTAGTTTATCTATCATTGATAATACTAAGAGTTTGCTAAAGTCTTCCATTGATATGAAAGATCTTGGACCTGTGGACTTTAATTTGAGAATCAAAGTTAATAGGACTGACTCTGGTTTTAGGTTGAGTTAAACTCATTATGTTGAGAAAATTTTGAAGAAGTTTGGTTACTACAATGTTGATCTTGTCAAGACTCCTTATGACTAGTGTTGCTTTAAAGAAAAATTTTAGTGACAGTGTAAACTAAGTTAAGTATATTAAAATTCTTGGTAGTGTGATGTTCTTCATGAATTATTCTCGTCCTAATATTGCATATTGTGTGAATAGACTTAGTAGGTATACTTATTATCCTAGTCAAGAGCAATGGAATGCATTGATTCATTTGTTGAGGTATTTTAAAAGTACTGTGCATTATGGATTATCTTTTGGTGGTCATCCTTATATATTAGAGGGATATTATAATGCTAACTGGGTTACAGAGAGTGATGATATACACTCTACTGGTGGTTATATTTTTACCTTAGCAAGAGCTGCAGTGTCTTGGAAATCATCCAAGCAAACATGTATTATGAGAGCAACAATAGAAGCTAAGTTTCTGGCTTTGGAGCTAGCAGGACGGGAAGCTGAGTGGCTAAGGAATCTCTTAGCAGATATTCCACTTTGAGAAAAACCAATTCATTATGTGTTCCTTCATTGTGATTCGCAGGCTGCCATTCATATTACGAAGAACAAGGAATATAATGGCAAAAGTAGACATATCAAATTGAGACATCAAATTGTCTATACTTTAATTAGACATGGCATAATTTCTCTAGACTATATCAAGTCAGAGAGAAACTCAGCAGATCTGTTTATAAAAGTTTTGAGTAGGAAACTAGTTTCAAAGCATGTTAAAGGAATGGAGTTGAGCCCAATTATGCAGTAACCTTATGATGGACACCTGTCTTGGGAAATCAAGTTCAATAGGTCAAACGAAGTTATGTGGTAACTACTTATTTGTACATTGTTTATGTATAATATTGAGATATATTCAGTTGATTAGCGTCTCTAGCATGACCTTACTGCATTTGATGAGGTTGGATTGTTTAATCCTTAATAAGTTCCATAGCCCAAGTTCGGGTGGTGTGAGTAGTACACACTTGATGGACTCACCTACGTGATTGTGGGGTGCTAGCCACCCTCCTATGAGAGTATTTGGGCTATCTCTCTAGAGCAATCATGAAACTAGGGCATTTTAAGGCTGTTTATTTCTCTAGAAGGTTCTGTCTCCGAAATTTCTTGTACACCAGGTTCAAGACTTAGTTCACCTGGTTGTTCACCTATTTTCATCTTAAACTGTTACAGTTTGTTGCTCAAGTTTTGGCTCAAGTGGGGCATTGTTGGTGATTGTTCCAAAACTTGGAACATTTTCTTATCAGTTACCATAACGTTCATCCCTTTATTATTATTAACGTTCATAATGTCTTACCTTTTATTATCAATAACGTTTATGACGTTTTTACCTTCATTATTATGCAACGTTCACCATAATATGTTAACGTACTTCTTTATGTCAATGCTCTCCTCTATATATATATATGACTCTCACATTTGCTTTTCACCCACTTCTTCTCATGTTGTCGTGCTTGCTTTTTTAGTTTTCTCTAGACAATGCTCCTTCCCATAGACATACTTCTTTACACACAAATTCTCTCTTATTTCATAGTCACGCATCTTCTTGTTCTCCCCATACAACACTCTATATACAAACACCTTACGCACTTATTTTCTTCCGTATTTTGTCGCACATATTTGTTTTATTATTCTGCTTGTCTTTTGCATTCACAGAGATAGTTCCTAACTCTACCCTTTAGAGTGCACTGAAGCTGGTGAAGAAGGCGTTAGTCCTGGGGCCAGATCCCATTGTCCTGCTGCACCGTAGAGGGGTAATTTCCGACTTAGGCAGTGATTTTTCATGACATCTTACTTTCAAATAAGTCGTTCCAATTTAATTATATATGTTATTTCCGCTAACTTATGTATGTAAGTGTCTTATTGTAATATTTAACATACAACTATCAACATTATTAAATTATATTAACAATTGAGAATTTTTCCATATAGGTGAAGGCACTTTCACATCTAATAAATATGTATTTATGCATTAATGTATAATGCTTTCTTTATATATTTAAAATCATTAAATATATAATTTTATTGTAGTAGAATGACCCCCCTCAATGTGCATAAATTTCAAAATAATTTGAGTTTAGTAATAATTAACAATTTTTTCTTATAAATTTATCTTAATTTTTTAAATAGATAGTTATTATCTCAAGAGTAACTCTAAATTTCACTATAATTTTTTAACATGTTAAATTTTAGTGAGTGTAACTCTCCTTTTTATCTTTTGAAAATTAATATTACTTTAGGACAACTGTCACATGTTAAACTTTATATATAATTTTTATGTTATATTGAATGTCATTTTCCTGTGTATATATAAAATAAAATTTAGACATTATCCGTTCTTATGTTTCGACTTCTTAAATTTCTTTTAGAGCCAACGTTGATACCAAATTCAGCTCTTTGTTTCCATAGGATTTCACGACGGTTGGAGACTATTGAGAATTGTAAAGACTTGCATCATATGAAGAGTAGGTTGCCTAGTCTTGGAAGCATCTTTTTTTATTAAAAATATGTCATTTACGTTTTATCTAAGTAACAACTTACAATCACGCTATTCAAAGTACAAATGACTTTACTTTAAGTCCTTTAGAAACCGATTAGGATACATTAGCGTACATCCATGGTTATTTTTTTCTTCTGTAAACTCCATTCTATTCTTCATAGGACGTAATCATGGCATATGAATTTGAATTAGGTTTAGGTTGCTGACCATTGCATGTGAATTTGAATTAGGTTTAGGTGGCATGAATCATTTCACTAATTCTTAGAGGCCTAATAGGTTTAACGCTTTATAAAAGTTGAAAAGTATGCTATGGAAAGAAAGATTCTTATTGATGGCACTTACGACTGCCGAACTTTTATCCTGTTCTTGGAATATTCTCTTCTCTTCTTGATGGCATTGGCGTTGAAGTGAGATGCTTTGTAGATGAAAATGCACAAACACAAAAAAATTCCCACTACAAATCAAATCAAGCACAAACTATAGTTTTTCTTCCTTTCTTTTTATCCATGTTATTTGATTATCAATTCGAAAATATTATCAGAAAAGAAAGAAAAGGAATTCACATCACTCCAAAGATCTTTGGCAACGTAAATTAACCCCTTTACATACGATGTTTTCAAAAATAACAAAAGAAAAAAGTTTAATATGAAAATCTCGAAATGGACACAATCTTGGCAAATAGAATTTTTAGAATTAAGAATTTGTCTCCAAAGAAAATCTCCAGTTTGACATAAGAAGAGAAATCTAGAAAATATCTTCAAAACTCTAGTACCAACCTCCTTGAAAAGTTAAGTCAGAACTGAATGATAAAATCTTTAATGTGTACTTGAGCTCTAAAAATTTGTTGTTTTTTCTTCTCCTTATCAGAAATCCCTCTTTTTCTCTCTCAACCACTAAGAAAATTTCCTAAAAACTACAATCATCACTCTAAGTACTCAAATTAAAAAAAAAACAAACAAACAAACAAACTCTAAGCACTCATCTTTTTGGTCAAAATCTAACCTTTCTGTCAATCCAAAACCTTAAAAGAAATGGCTAATTCAAGTGATCATAATAAGTACTTTAAGTACTCGGTTTAGGTATAGTATTGAAGATAACTTTCGAATTGCAAGTTAGTGTGAGTAATTAGAGACCTAGGTACTTGATAAACGGTGTAGTTAGGCTGACGTGAGCAATCTGGATTATTGTGATAGAGTTTTGTTTTTCAATTTATTAAAAATTTCGGCAACACAACGGTTGTATTTTAACATCCCAAAAATTTTAAAGTCCCTGTAAAAGTTCAAAACACTTTTACTATCACATTAATTTCTCAACTCCAGATTGTGGACTTCAAATCCACTCACATGCAGTCTCAAATAGTTACATCAGTAAACTTTGAAAAGCTAAAACAAAATCATGCATTCCACTTAAAAATCTTTATACACAACAATTCTTTATACAAATGTACATTCCAAAACATGTTCAAGAATATGCAATAGTTCTCAAAAATATGTACAAGACAAAAAAAATGCCTACACAACAGCATGTGTCGAAGTTGACTACTCGCGAGGTGGAGTCCCTGCTACTGAAGCTCCTAAGCGTGCACTTGGGAGGTTTTATTTAAAAAAAACATAAAATAGAGTGCGAGTTAAACAAGCTCAATGAGTGTTATTGGTTTCCATTAAAAATATTAACCTCCATAAAAGAAAACAATTTATTTTCTTTTCATGTAATTACCAATGTTTTTACAAAACACATTTTTTTTCTTTTTATAAGATCAATGCACATGTAAAATAAAACATACATATTTTTTTGAAATCAAGTTCCTCTTTTGTTGTAAAGTAAATAGTGAAGGCAATCAATACTTTCATTAACTTTCTTTCTTTTTTTAAACCATCCTCATTTCAAATTTTCTTTGCCATCTGGTACCCTTAGGTGTAAGGCCATGGAGTTAGTTCTACGTCGCTTACCCATACTTGGTTAACCTCTATATACCGATTGTTATGAAGCTGGTTCTACATCACTTACCCATAATGATGCTAGCACTACATATAAATCAGTGATTACAAAGCTAGTTATGCATCACTTATCCGTAAAAGTAGCATAAAATATACTCCACACATGCAGAGGACGCTCATAGGACATACTGGCAAACACAACACCACCCATGTTAGTGATAGATTCCCCCAAACACCACCATGCACTTTAGGGCATACTCTGATCAATATAATCGTATATATAAAGACCTAACGGTGTACCATAGGCTAAACCACAATTAATACATGAGCGCGCCTCATTTCAATACCAATTTAAATCATGTTCAAAATCCATTTCAATGCCAATTTAAATCATATGAAAATTTCAATTTAATGCCAACTCAAAGCATGTGTACATCTCATTGGCTTCCAAGTGCATCCAAAATCTTAATTCAATGCTCAATCATATGTAAATCTCATAAAGATTGACTTTTGATTTCAAGTAGTAGCACCAATGAAATTATTCATAAACATACTTTTCATAGTAAGGTAAAAACCATCTTTACAAAATCAATTTAAAGATACACGCATAGTTTGTCGTTTATCATTAACCACCCTCTCTTGTTCGGTGCTTTTCCTTTACTAGTCCTGAGTCTACGGTGACAAGAAAATTTTATTGTCTTACTCAGCTATGAGGAAGACCCTTGAAGGGTTCCTAAAACCTGCCAAGTACATCCATAACTTACCACCTTGTTTTACAAACAAAGGGCTTAGCCAAAATCTTAGCATTTAGTAAGATTAAAAATTACATTTTCTTTTCATTCAACTATTGAACAACCATTGAACAATGTCCATAATTTATACATGTTCTGTTCTTTCCATATAAATAACATACATAGTGTCTAGCTGTTGTTTTCCTTGCATTGAGCCATTAAACTATGTACAACATACATGCTGCCATTGAACAACCATTGGGCCACATATAAGGTATCCATATACTGCTAATTAATAACCATTGAATAACATACATAAGATATGGATATACATGTTGTTTTTCTCTCCATTTACCATGTTGTTTTTCTTTTCATTTAACCATGCAATCAGCTCAAACATTCATGCAATTAGTAAGGCAATTCATATTCCCAACTTAAGCATTCACATGATCAGCTAAACAGGATGGACAAGAGTGATTTAGCATACCAGAATTAGGTAGTAATGTACTGTCCATCTTTTCCCTACATGTAGTTAGTGTTGATGAAGGTGTTGTCCACGGTTGGAGGCTTAAGCACCATCCATAAATTATTTCCTAAAGGCAATAACTTGGAATATCTATATGTGAAGGGAGCAGCTACAATTATTCATCATCAATTTTGGTCCAAAGGAGAAGTAAATCTTCGTTGGAATGAAGGTCGAGCAACTCCTCCATCATTTTTGTACAAGCTACATGTTGAAGAGAGCTGTCCAATCCAACAAATGTTCATTATATTATCTCTTACCATCTTTGTTTAATTAATCCTTTAACTCCTTACATCATCCAAGGCAATTCTTGTCCCCTAAATATAACAAATTTTGCTGATTTTGTCTCACCAAAATGACACGACTACACCATGAATTGGTCTCTTGTGTAATGAATTTTATGTCCCTCACATCTACTCCTTCATAAATGTCGCAACATGAGGTTTTCATACATTCTTGCTCCAAAATAATAAGAACTTCTTCATGTACGTGACAATTGTCACTTAAGGCTCATTCACATATAAATGTATTATTTTTTGTACAAAATAATTAAGTGGCTTAAGAAAAATCTATCCAATTTCGGTAGAAGTTTCATATCCACTTATTAACATATTGTACCTAAACATATCAACATATAAGTTAGATCGATTTACTTTTAAGTATCTTTAACTATAGTTGAGTCTCTCACGCTTGGTTTACTTGGTTTAGGTCCTTATGTTTCAACTTGAAAATGCTTCGAATTTACTCCACAATAATTTAAAACAAGGTTAATGTTGATCTATCATAAATCCACCTAATCGAATTTATTTTTAGTCCATTTCTATACCAATCAACTCCAATATTTTTCGATTATCATTTGACTTTAATACTTGTCTCAAGTATTGTCAAATCATTTAGGGTTGGGTCCTCAATTCACCTTTTAGCGAAAATAAAATTTACATTCTCCTGTAAGCACCATTCACACGAAATGAAATTTTATAGACACGTGAAAGGAAAAGTTTTGGGTTCTACACTAAGTGATGGCATATTTGATATAAATAAAAAATGTATATATTTTTCTTAGTTTTTTTATTTTCCATTTAAATTACCTTAATTTAATTAATATTATGCCTTGTTTTAGGTAATTATGTAAAGTTTCTTGAGGAATTGTATAATTAAAAATTGTGAGGAGTTTACAAATACGAGGGAAATACATTCTTTTTATTGAACAAAGCCTAGCACACAAATATGTGTCAACCTGTGTTCTTCTCGAAAACTCTGAACATGAGGACATAACCTTATACATGGGCTAAAGGGAGGTCGTGTGGTAGAGAGAAAAAGCTATCAAGAGATACACGACTTTCTTAGTCTGTGTATCTCTCAAGAAAGATTTATAGAATAGCTTCAATTTTGTGTTTTAAATTAATAATCCATAGTTCAATTGAGATAATTCAAGTGGCTATGCAAAGCTTAGGAAGATACGTAACACATTGGTCATCAAAGTTTTTTGAGAAATAGAAATATACACGGCCTAGAAACAGTATCTCTCATGATTGTATTTAAACAACGTGAATATGTTTTTGGAAGTCTTTGAATGTCTTTCTGTTGTACTTTTCGGCTCTCTATACGGTTACAATCACCTATCAAAAGAGAGCCCTAGAACTCATTTAAATGTCATTTACAATAGAGAGGAAGATCAAAAGTTATTCTAACAAAGCAACTTACATTAGAGAATTAAGACCATTATAAGGGGAAACTTTAGTATGAGTTTTTCTTTCCTTTCAATTGTTATTTTTGTTATTTCAAGGATAATTGTAGGCTAATTATTTTTATATCACGATATATATGCTACTATTAATCATCATCATCATCATCATCATAGCCTGAAGTCCCACATTGAAGTAGGGTCTAGAGGGACTAAATAGTACGCAGCCTTTCCCCTACAGTGTAGAGAGGTTGTTTCCAGGAGGCCCACATACATATGTGACATGATAATAATAAAGAAGGGAAAAAAAAGTATAGATTGGTAGTAAAATCAGATATATACCTTATGGTGACCATAATCTGCTATTACCTTTTACCTTGCCAAGACCAGCTTTTCGTTGCTATTTGCGTTATGAGTCTTCCCTAATCCATGGCCTGAGAGTGAGGTAATCCTACGGTTTTTATTCGGCCAGCAAAGGCATCTCCCGATACACCCAAAAAAAAAGTGAGGGCTCTATGGTATGTCGTTTACCCTTATCCTATCACGCCAGATTGTCCTAATCCTAGCCACAGCGGCAGTGAGGGCTAACTCTGACATATTTCTCTTGATCACCTCCCTCCAAGTCTTGTAAGGCCTCCCTCTACTCCTCTTGTAGTCATTAAGGTTTATTCTCTCGTCGCGTCGAACCGGAGCATCATAGGGCATCCTACTCACATGCCCAAGCCACCTAAGCCTCTTCTCTCTCAACTTGTCATCTATACTAGCCATCTGTAGCCTGACCCTCATTACCTGATTCCGCACCCTATCTCTTTTGGTAATATCACACATCTACCTAAGCATTCGCATTTCTGCTACCAGCAACTGTTGCATATGTGTACGTTTTGTAGGCCAGCACTCTGCACTATATAACATGATTGGTCGAATCACCATTCTATAGAACTTCCCATTAAGTCTGATAGGGACCTTTTTATCACAAAGAAAACCTGACGCATTCCGTCATTTGGCCCACCCAGATTTAATACGATGTACTAGATCGTTATCTATATTACCATCTCTCTTAATAATAGATCCTAAGTATTTGAAACTCGATTTTTGGGGGACGATATCAGTACCAATTCCAACCTCTACCTCAGGTACCACTTGGTTACCCGAAAAGGTACATTCTAAATATTCCGTCTTAAACATGCTCATTCGAAAACCGTTCGACTCCAACACTTCTCTCCAATGTTCTAACTTGACATTAACCCCCTCCTTTGACTCGTCCACCAAGACAATATCGTCTGAAATAACATACACCATGGGACCTCTCCTTGAATATGTTTAATAAGTTCATCCAGCACTAATGTGAACAAAAAAGGGCTTAAAGTCGAGCCTTGGTATAGTCCAACACCAATAGCGAACGCTTCCGTGTCACCTCCGACCATTAGAATATTGGTTCTAATATTAATGTTGATCAAATATAAGTAGTAACCGTGGTTATGTTATAATCTACATAGAGACATTATTAAAAAAAACTTATGTATAGATTTACCTAAGTACATATATTGATGATTGAATGAGGATTTATATATAAACCTACGTGAAACAAGTGCATTCTAATACTATTTAATTGGATAGATAAATCGATTAATCTATATAGAGTTAAGTAGTAATACATCCATACATGACAGATAATTACACTAGGAAATATCATTAGTCTATACGATAGAATCTCTATAATTGCATTAAGAATGCAAGTAGAACTCTAATTTGGATATTTATTCATATTAATTATCTCTATTGATTATTATTTAAGTGTTCTAGTGGTGCACAAAGTAGGCTATATTTTAGTTTATTTTTAATTTAGTTAGTCAAAACCTAATTATTAATTGATTAGATAATAGTAAGAAGACCATACTAAGTAATTGAATTCATTCCTCATAGGATTAACCCTTACTACCACACTACTAATGCAAAATGATAGGTTCATTTATCTTATTCTTGTATTAGAATAGTAAGGTTATATACAAAATTTTAATTAAAGATATATTTTAGTAAAGCTAAGAAAAAGAATTGAAGCATTCCTTATTATCTCAATTTTAGTCTCATCATCCACCACTTTAATATCCCATCAACTAAATATGAATTTGATTTTTACTACTTCTTTGATTTTTCCACTCATAATCACATGGGTTACTAACTTATTGATGGATAAATGACCTCATTAAAGATTTAAAAAAATATGAAAACAAAAGTTTACATCTTCAAATGAGGTGATATTGGTGCATTAGTATGTGCTTTTCTAAGTATTTGGCATGTGTTTCTTGCATAATAGGTTAGTATTGTTGTGTCTTAGGACTTGTTTTGTGTGTTTTTGTTTAATTTGATCTTCATGGTTGTTCTTTTGTGTTTGATATTGGTTTAGGGTAAGAATTGATCATTTTGGTGTAAAAATGGAGGATGGACACCTTTGTGATTAACCTAAGAACTAGAAGAAGAGAAGAGATGTGGAGCTGCTGAAGAACAAGAAATCACGACCGTGAGAAAGGGCATGTTTCCCACGATCATGGGAAATCTGTAGAGAAAGCTTCTATCACATTAAACCACGATCATGGGAAGCACAAGGATAATTCCTACGATCATGGGATGCTTAGCATAAAGAGACACACGGGTTTCACTTATTTTTTAGGTTTTACTTACCTTATGATATATAAGGGCACAAATCCTTAGAGTTGAAGTAGAGTCGTGAAACTTGCCTCCTGGAGTTAAAAGACAGATTGAGAGCCTAGAAATAGGTGGAGAATCAAGGTTTTCATTCCCAATTGGGCAAAGAGCACCCCGTCATCCAAATTTTCCAGATTTGGGCAAAGAAGAGGAAGAGTTACCCCATCTAGTTCTTATTTCGATTTCTTCCTCGTCTAGCATGTTTATCATGGATTGTCTGTTTGTTGGGGATGTTAATAATATTATGAGTGGCTAAAACATTTTTTAGGGTTTATTGTTTGAACTATTTGTGAACCTTCGGTTGTTGATTCAATAATATAAATGTTTGTATTATTTATTGAGCTTAAACCCTGCAACAAATCTAGAGAGTGAGCTTGGTAATTTGTGTTAAATGTACAACGAGAGTTGGCGTTTGATAAACTTATAAATAACAAGTTATTGATTTATTAGGAAAAGAATTTAATAGATTGATATACTACATATAGGATAGCTTCATATCTAGTTGAATGTTTAGGAAAGGGTTTGCATATCGAGAGATCCCAAAGTTAATCCTAATTTATTTAACTGGTGACATTTAGTTGTACCTTGAGAGAGGGTAGCCAAAATTTTAGGAAATCTTGAGCCAAACATAAGTTGAATCAATTAACCAAAGGGGAGAATATAGGGATAATGACAAGTCCTAATTCTTAATCTTGATTTTCTTCCAGTTCTAGTTTACGATTCTAGTTTTGGTTGTGTTATTTCATTTTACCTTTAGTTTGTCTTTATTTTACTTATCTATTTAAATTTGATTGAATCGGTTTCTTAAACCAAAAATAACCTAAATTAAATGGTGCCTAAGCACAATCCTTATGGGATCGATATTCGCTTTTTACTACAAGTTACGGCCCATATACTTGCAATTTTGAGCATAAAACGAGTAGTTTGTTTTGCAATCAACAATCCTACACTTGACATCCAAAGACATACTATTGAGTTGCACTGCAGATGATGAAGCTACAACCTCAAGACTACATTGTGGTTATACATCTTATTTTGTTACTCTCAAATCTCAAATCACTTAGTTACTTCGAGACGAACTTAACTACTTTAGATATCTCATAATGTATCACTTCGAGGAATTGTTAATTTTAATTAGTCACTCTCGCCTTCCTCCTTCAGATAATTGATCTTTTTTAGCTACTTTCAAAAATCGGGGAGTAAATGAATTACATAGTTATGCTCAAAGAGAGATTAATGTTCATCTTATTTTGATATAGCAACATTGTGTGTGTATAAATGTTCAATTTCATTACTAATTTTCTAATATTATAAAATATTTTGAAATCATGAAAAATCAGGAGATTGTTGAACTAATGGAGGTTCTAATCCATGTTTTGATGATAATAATTACTACTAATGATTTATTTTTTATTTTTCAAAAGATAACAATATGAAAGTTGTTTAAGCCATGCATTATTGAAGTCTAAGATATACCTTATGAGGTTTATAAAAAAGTTGGAAAAGCAAATTTGAATATTCTTAAAATCCATTCAAGTGAAGGATAAAACCATAATCCAGGATGATCAAGGTATAAGAAGTCTATAAATTTAAATGTAATTTTTTGTTGTACCTCTTACTTGGTTACTTTATGCTTTAGGGCTCCTCATGCATAAGTATATCATCTTTTCAACTTAATGTATAAATATTTTCAATCTCAAAGAAAACTCTCTCGGTCTTTAAATTTTTCTTTAAAAAAACAGTAAATTTTTTATCAAGAGAATAATTTTGATAATTTGATAAACTTACAAAGCATTTGAAAATGTGCTTTTAGATGCATAGGTCAAATAATAAAAGGATTTAATTAACCAATATTAGATTTTGGGTAGATTAATCAAATAATGTGTCTATGTGCTCGACCAATACTTCCCAGAAAAAAGAAAATTTTATATTATAAGTTTGTAACTATATTGGCCAATATATTGATTAACCAAACTCTCATATTAGTTGATCAGATCAATGAATGTGTTTATATGGTCAACTAATGCGATCTAAAAGGCAACATATTATGTACTGTGAGTTTGTGTTGATGAATTAGTTGATACATTGGTAGATTAATATGTTAAGAATAATTTTACATAAATATTAATCTTGAAATTTTCAAAATGAAATCATAAATAATCTATGTGAATTGAAATTTTATATAATTAAATTTTCTTTTAATTTCATCATAAATTTTAAATATTATAAAATAAATTTTTATTCATATAAATTTATATTAATATTCAAAACTAATAAACAATCAAGTCATTATTTTATTGTTAAAACAATATGTAACACCAAATAATCATTAATAAGAACTTTAAATATTGTGTATAAACACATGAATACAACAAGTAACAATGGTATAAAATGCTAATACCGATTGCTTAAAATTTTAGAAATATTAGAATTTATCATATATAAAATATTTATAGAAATTATAGCTTTACTATGTGTGTATATATATAATCATCTATCCATTATGATTCAATTTTGGAAAATGTTTCAAAGCTGTGCTTCAATCTTATAAGTTCTTTCATTTCAAAATCATTTTTACAATATCTTAACTATAAATGTTTTATTTAGAATGTGAAAAGATATTAATAAATTTAAATTATGTCTTGTTCTTGTAGTTAAAAGTTTTCAATAATTTATATTATAACTGTAAGGACCCAACATATATCCTAGAAGTATTATAGCATGTCTAAGATGTATTAAGAAGTGAATATAACTAATTAAGAGCATCTATGCATAATAAGAGACATAATGGTATTTAATGTAAAAAAACATGGGTAAATAGTAATTTGTTCATTTTGGTATGGACATACAACTTAGATGTAAAATATGAATGAGAATGAAATTAATATATAAGATTATAGGCCAATGTGGTAATTAAAGGAAGAAGAAGGACCAATATGCAATTTTCCTAAAGTTAACACATGGACCAATTGGATTAAAGCATGTGTGATTAATATGAATAAAGCATGTGTGTCCAATAGGAATTAAGCGTGTGTGTAAGTCTTGAAAGTGCATGAAATAGGCACATGGAAAGGAGAGTGGGACGACATTTTATGGTTTGAATTCCAGATTTTTTTTCCTCTCTCATTTTCTCTCCACTTCATCTTTTTCATCCCACCATTTTGCATGTAAGGAATCAAGCTAATCTTAGGTGAAAATGAAGGTAAAAGTTAGTGGTTTTCTTTTCATCTTATCTTTTCTTGCTTTGCTTAAAAAGGCATCAAAAGAACTACTTGGCCAATTTTAAGGTTTGGGACTACACTTAGTTTAATTTCTCTTTGTATGTATGTTTGAATGGATACAAAGATGCATTTAGATATGGAATGGTTGTTGGAATGGTATGGTGGTGTTATTTTGAAGCAGCTTGTGATGTTTGCTCTATATCTCATGATTTAGATGTCCAAATGGCTTGATTTTTAGTGCTTTGAAAACTATAGACATAGGGAAATAAATTTCTAGAAGACATAAAATACCTAAGTAGAGCTATGAATGGCGAGTGTCTGAAACGATTGTGATAGGGGTGTCACGATCGTGACACATGTACATCTTCTGTCATAATCGTGACATGGGTATCACGATCGTCACCTAGTAGGGAACTCTGCTGTCATGACCGTGATACTCCATACAGGATCGTGACTTTAGAGAAGGGTCTTCTGTCATAACCATGATCTTGTTTTCATTACCTTTTTTTTTTTTTTTTTGAATGTGTATGAAACTTTTCAAACACCTAGAAATAAATGAATTAGGACTTACCACTTGTGAATTAGGTGATTAAACATTGGAATTTAAGAGTGAGCATAATGCATGCTAAAGATAATTTACATGTACATAGATGATTTGTACATATATTTATTGGTCATATGTGTGTAGTATGCACTTCAATTCAGATTTTATGACTTCAAGTGAATATCATATGATGAATTATGAAATGGGAAAATGGTCAAAGGAATGTTCTAATGTTTACTCTATTGTCTTGGTGGTGGATAGATAGGCATGTCTATAGGGTTACAATGCAGCTGCTACAGTTTAACACCTATGGTGTCTTTATTTCAAGACTATAGTGTCTCCACAGCTCGATACCTTTGGATATCCACAGTTCGATGCCTGCGGATATCAACAGTTTGATACATTCAGGTATCCACAATTTTGATATCTTCAGATATCCACAACTCTTATTATCCACACTCACAAGATTATGCAGGACTTATCGTTATAAATAAGAAATATAGTATGACAACATAAACAATTGGTATTGATGAGCATTTGCATTTGTATTGGTAATTTGTGACAATGAGCGTTGAAAATCAATGTTTAGATTATGAATGTGAATTTGCAGTATATAAATAACATATTGAAGCATGTTTGCATTATATACTTTGATTAAGTATGTCATCTCTATTTATATGAGTTGTGATGTTTATGAATGTGTATGCTTGGCAGATGACTGCTATGAGTGGTCATCCAAACTAAATGTTTCCCCATTAAGCTTTCAAGATTAGCATGGGTATCAATCCGTGTAGGTCCACATATTAGAAGTGAGGTACAGGGGACATCTGCAGGGACCAATACCTTTGGAATGTGTTTTTTTTTTCTGTTAAAGATAATTGTACAAGTAGTAAAGGACATTACAATGTTTTCTTTTGGATTATCATGTAAATGTAAAGATGTAATACTACTTTTAAATGATAATGTTAAGTGATGTGAAACTTTTTAATGTATATATGTATAAAAATAAATAGAAATGTATGTACCAGAAATTGGTTGTCATGTGTGCAGTGGTTGTAGGTTCCACATAAGGGGTATTACAATAACTCTAACTTTAGAAAATATTATTTCATATTAATTTAAAGTACAAGTTATTTTAGTTGGGATGTGTCGTATGTTAAGCAAGTAGTTCTATTTTAAATAGAAACATATCATAATTTTATTAATATCATTTTAGCACTTTAAGTAAATATATTTATAAAATAAAGATAATTTTTTTAAACAAATTCATTTATAAAATTGAAACTTAAATTTAATGAATCTATAAAATATAAATCATAAATTAATTATATATAACCCTAAAATCCTAAAACCCTAAACCATCAACCCTAAGCTCTAAACTTCTTTATATATAATTAATTTATGTTTTAGATTTTGTATATTAACTAAATTTCAATTTCAATTTCAATATTAGAAATAAAATTTTAAAAAATCTTGATTTTATAAGTGTATTTACTTAAAGTGTTGAAAAGATATTAATAAAATTATGTTATGTCTTGATCTTATAAATACAATTTTCAAAACAATTTATATTATATCAATTTTTTAAATTATTTTAAATAAATATAAAACATAAAGTATTTTTAGTAAGATTTATCGTGGTGAAAGTGTATATACATGTGTGTTCTAATGTAATATTTGATGTACTAGTTAAAATATATTAATAATTAAGATTTTTTATATATGTGAATTTACTTTTACATTTAATAAATATACATATATGCATTAGTTTTGCATAATTCTTTATTTATTTATTTAAAATTGTTAAATGTATAACTTTATTGTTGTAAAATTATACTTAATTGTTGGAATCTAACTATGATTGAATAACAGGTGCAACGAAAAACAAAAAAAAATTATAGATTTTGATCAAATCCTGGTAATTGATTAACTTAAATAATAACAAGAATACGAATTGTAAGAAATCATACCTTATTTATGTTCTTGTTGAAATTCTTTGAAACTTTTTACGAATGGTCAACCACGAGCTATTCACTTGTTTAACTTCTGATGGTATTCACAGAGCAGCTTTTCAACACTTTTAAGAGGAAGAACGTAAGAGTGCTGGCTCCTTTTTCTTTTCTTCCTATTAATAGTTTATTAAAATTAATTTCCTTAATTATAATTAAAGTCATACTCTGGTTATACTTAACTTAATTTTAATAAAATCAAATATCTTATATTTGATCGTTAAAGTTTCTCAAACTTTATAATTAAGTCCAACTTTAAATTGATTTTTCATTCACAAGCTACTTTTTAATATATGACCCATTAGGGTCCTAATATATTGATAATGATTATAAATTATAATTCTAATTGTGATTAGAATTATAATTTATAACAATTAGAATTATAATTTATAATCACTGCCAATATATCAGATAAATTAAAACTCCTTTTAATTTATCTTTAATTATCGAATTAAACAATTTATAATCATAGTTCAATATTGACATCTAGCAACATGTTATGACCACTCAAATATCAAAAATGTCAAAGTGGTTTGACTTAACTTGTCCATGTGTGGTTTTGATGTATAATTTAATTCTTTTGTCGTCTAATGTTCCAATTGGACAGAGTGCAGATATAATGTCTAATCTTGTCATCCAATCATATTCATTCTTGCTAATTAGTTATTGATTTATAATTAATATTTGAAAACTTTTTTTCAAATGTTAATTCACTCTGGCTAAAGAATTTCATAAATCATTACTAATCAAGAACAGTAGAATATTCTCTCTAATTACTTTAGAGTGACGAATCCTTTATTAACTTAATCAACTATCTTCATGTAGTTCATATTGCATATAATTACTACGGACTGAATTATCCTAGGACAATTCATAATTAATATCAAAACACAGTAATTCCCACATGAGATATTTTGGTAATCTCAATTCTAAGGATCAATTATACATCCATCATTATGAAGAAGTCTACAAGCACATAAGTAATATTCAAGTTAGGATTCTCATAGTCGGGTCAGTTCAATGACTTATTCTCTAATAATTACCCACACATTTAGTTTAAGTATTTCCATACTTTAATTTATGAGATTAACTACTTTTTTCATAAGAAAAAAACATAATATGTGCTAGTTTTACCGTTTCAATAATATCCTGTCTTAATGAAACTACAATTAGGAACATTTAGGAATAATACGTGAATGTAAATTGACTCTCATAATTATAATCTCATCATAATTTCAATTACACATTAATTTTCCTAGAGATTTTATCTTTAGTATTAAAACATCAAATGTAATTAATATATAAACATAAAGAATGTCTTTATTAATTATTTTGTCACTAAACTACAACCAATTGATTGGTTGTAGGACATAAACTAATATTATTGTATATAAACTTTAGAACAATTAAAGTTTAGTAATAATCAAGAATTTTTTCTATACTTGTAAATTTATATTGATTTTTTAAATATATTCATTTTCTTAAAAGATAACAATAATGTATTATATATTGAAAATTATAATTACTTTCACTATAATTTGCAATATATTAAATTTTAGTGAATTTAACTCTTCTTTTTATATTTTTAAAATTATAATTACATTCATGAATATTTATCACATGCTAAATTATATTTTATGTATAGTTATTTAAATAAAACTTTTCTTTTATATATGCGTGCGCGTGTGTGTGTATGTGTGTGTTAAAATTTAAAGCTATTATCCTTTCTACTATTTCTGACTTTTACTTTTGTTAACTTTGACATTTTTATAAAATTTTTAGAGCCAAATTTGATGCCAAATTTAACTCTTCGTTTATATAGGATTTCTTTTCGATGTAGCCTAGCTATTATAAAAATATAGAATCTTTTTAGCAATAATTACACATAAATATCGCCATATGTGGTAATCAGCAGATTACATTAGCTCTTAGTTGATTCTATCAGCAATTAGTTAATAGCGAATTAATATAGTTGATTTGACCAATTGATAGCATCAACTGTTTATTTAATAACGTTTGATAAAATTAGTTGTTTTGTGTAAAATAACTTATGAAGGTATGACTTTAAAAAAATTATAAGGACATGAGTATTAGTTGTTTATATCTTAGTATTTCTTTGAATATTCTCATAAGAATTTAGAAAAAGAAAATTAAGTCAACACCATTATTTTCTCTAATATCTTCCATCGAGTCCTAAGAATACTGAAAGCCCTCTCAATACAACTTCTCAATAATAAATGAATTTGATTAAAAAATTTCTCTAGATTCTCTTGGATTGGCAAGGGCCAACTAAAAACTCGAGAGATCACAAAAATGTCGCTAAAAATAAACTTGAGAATGAGTTCAATTGATCACACCAGGAGCTTTTCCTTAAATGTAGCACCAACGAGCTTAATATGAAATTGGGTCTGTAAAAATGATATCGATTTAATTTCTAATTTAAGGAAAAATAATTTTTTGTTATTTTAATTTTAATTTTTTTAATTTTTAAATTTTAAACTATATTTTAATATATTAAATTAAAATAATATTCTTTTTTAAAAAATTTTTATATTAATCTCTTAAATTTTATACTTAGATAAAATAATTAATTTAAATTTGACTTATTAATTTTAGATTAAAGTGATTTGAATTAAACACAATATACAAGTGATAATAATATTATATACTAAATATTGATATAAAAGGGACCTAAATATTGGGTTTATACACAAGTAATTAATGTAATATAATTAGAAATAACAAATTTAAAAGTATTAAAGTTTTTAAAATTTTTAATTAAATATTAAATATTTTATTTATAATTTAATGACAAACTTTTTAAATTTTGTATAAATTAAGTCATATTTATATCTCTATCTTTGTCTATTTGTATCTCTATCTCTATCTTTATTTCTATCTCTTTAAATAATTTGTAATAATTTTTGGACATAATAGTTTTGTAGTCCTTAATTTCTCAATTGTTAGAGAAAAACGCTCTTTATAGTAGCGTTTTTAAAATCAGTGGATTAGATTCAATCCGTCAATTCAATCAGTTGATTATCAAATGTAATTATTAACGGTTTAACATGGTCAAATAGGTAAAACCTTTCAATCCTCCAAAAAAATGGTTGATAAATCATTTACAAAACAAGGCCATCGAATTCTTATTTCATATTTTTTGTGTCAATATTTTAAGCAAATATAAGAATTCCTTGATCATTTTCAAATAATAGAATGAGATTATCTTGTATATATTTGAGTAATACTGCCAATTATGTTGCTACTTATAACTTACAATCACATTGGTGAATGAATAAATAACTTTATTTTGTCGTTTAAAGACCTCTTTATAGGACTTAACCAATGCATATGAATTTGAATTAAGTTAAGGTGGCATAGGTTATTTCACTAATTCTTAGAGGCCTAATCGGAATAACGCTTTGTTTATAAAAGTTGGAAAATATGGCCTGGAAAGAAAGATTCTTATCGACGGCACTTATGTTACGACCAATCAAAACTTTTATTCCTGTTCTTGGAATATTCTCTTCTTAACGGTACAGGCGTTGAATAGAGGAAAATGCACAAGCGCAAAAACTCCCACTACAAATCAAATCAAGCACAAACTATAGTATTTCTTCCTTTCTTTTTAACCATTTTATTAGGCTATCGATTTTGAAAATAACCTCTTGTCCATTTGATAAGAGTTTATCTACGTACTATTAAAATTTTCCAAACCCTAAACTTTTGTGAGAATCTCATTAAATATTATTATTATTATTATTATTATTATTATTATTATTATTATTATTTGTTTAGTTATCATTCTGAAAATGAATATTATCAAAAATAGGAAATTCTTTTAACAAAACTCACAAATGGCTTTTGGCAACATAAAGTTCATTGTTAACCGTTTCCATACGATATTGTTTTTTTAATAAAAAGAAAGAAACAAAGGTTAAGGTGGAAATGAACAAATTTTATGGCAAATAGAATTTTTCAAATTAGGAATTTGTCTACAATTCTACATGAAATTGGAATTCTTAGAAAATATCTTCCCAACTTCCTTGAAGGCCAAGTCCGAGCCTAATAGTTAAACCCTTAGTTTGCCCTTAAACCCTAAAAGTTTTGCCGTTTCTTTTGCCCCTCCTAAAAACGTCTCTCTCTCTCTCTCTTCCCCACCAAGAAAATTCTGCGAAAACCCTTGAGCTAGAATCAGTTAATCGCAGCCCCCAAAAGACCCGTCTTTTCTCATCAAAATCCAATCTTTCTGTTGACCCAAAAACTCCAACAGATGGCTGATTCAAACGATCACAACAAGTACTTCAAGTACCACCCATATCAAGATCTCTACAACGTCCCAGCTCAAAACCTCTACAACATTTCCACATCCCCGGAGTTTCTCTTCGACGAAGAAGCAGCTCATCAACGACGGAGCTGGAGCGAGAATCTTCAGTACTATACTGGAACTGGGTACTTGTCCGGCGCCATCTTCGGTGGCTTCAAGGGCTCCGTTGATGGAATCCGATCAGCCGAGCCTGGAGACTCTGTGAAGTTGCGGGTAAATAGGGTTTTGAACTCCGGAGGTCATATGGGTCGGAGGCTTGGGAACAATATGGGGGTTTTAGGGCTTATGTTTGCTGCGATAGAAAGCGGTTTGATTCATTGGAGAGACACTGATGATTTGGCTAATACTGCTCTTGCTGGGCTTGGGACAGGGGCGATTTATAGGGCTGCCAGAGGGCCAAGGTCGGCGGCTATCGCTGGAGCAATTGGAGGGATCACGGCGGCTGCGGCCGTGGCCGGAAAGCAGGCAGTTAAGAGATATGTACCCATTTAAATGTTGTATTTGGGGTTGGAGGTTTTGCTAGGATTTTAGATGGATAAAGGGTATTATGCGACTGGTATCTCTCTTATCTGTCGACTTTACGATTCTTGATAGTCCTGTTTCATAGGAATTTCTGAATTTTCATTTAAAGTTCTGTTCTTAATTGCTGAATTGGTTGGTGATGGCTTGACACTTCTCAGTGTTCAATAATTGATCAGAAACTAGGGATCGGAGAATACACAAAAGGCTTCCCTTTTCTTTCTAATATGGTTGCAATGACGTTATTGTTCGCACAACTGGTGGATTGGCTGTAAATGAATCATTGTTTCTGTAATACTGATTTGTGGATTTGGCCTTTTTGCCCTTAGCAAATTTGTTGTTCATCAATGTCATAGTTTAAAATTGTTGAGATGTGATGATGTGATGACTTCTGTAATTGAAAATAGCATGTACCATGGTTTTGAGCTTTGACAATGATCCAATTCACCAGGCTTGATGTTTTGTCATATATAATATTATTCAGCCAGAACTGAGGAGAAATCTGAAAGACTAGGTCTAGAGGGGAATATAGTTATGTACTTATTCGTGAATGGAAAAAGAGATTACATAGTGCTCAGTAAATTTAGGGAACTAGTGTTGCTGTCATTTATATTTGTTCTCTGCGGAATTTGGGTAGAAAACAAGCGGTTGATATATATGTTCGAATACTATAACAGAGCATGTGACTTGAGGGACAATGATTTTATGTGGAAGCATACTGTATCGCTTTGTTTATGCTTTTGCCTGACATTTTCTTACGCTAGTTTTTGTTGGATTCTTGTTGACTGCAACTGTTTTGATAGAGGGAAGACTGCTCTAGCTTTTAGCTTTTTGCAATTACTTGTAGAAGTTCGTCATTTCTAGCTTAGAGAAGATTGTTTACTCTTGATTATAACCTTTGTCAATGTGGATGTTTTCGAAGTTCGTTTTGCACCTTATCTGGCGATTGGGATCATTTCATGAATTGGATTACCCACGCATTCCTCGTTTGATGTTTAGGGCTCTACTTTTTGGCAAGGTGCTTAAGCTATAGATGGATGGCCTCATCACTCATCGAGATAATTACATTCATACTATATTAAGGGAAATTGTCATAAACTTTCGATGTTCCAAACAATCGACTGCTGAACGGTTTTGGTAGCCAGAAAAATTGCCAAGTTTTCAGCTTCTGAGCAATTAAGGGGCTGTTTTTTTCTGTTTTTTTCTTCCATGTTTTGCTGTCGTTTTTGTAAAAAGAAAAACAGGTAAATAAAACGTGTTTGGTTTACTCTGTTTTGATTTTTTTTGTTTCTGAAAATAAAAAAAATACAACAGTTTTACAGAAATCAGAAAGCATTGTTTATCTAAATTTTGACAACATGTTTTTTTAACATAAAAATAACATATCTCTATTTTTTATCTCGATTATTAATAATAATAATAATAATAATAATAATAAAAGTACAAAATTTATAATAATAATAATAAGATAATTAATTTCGTATAATAAAATTAATAATATTAAAAATAGTAAGTAGAAAATTTATAACAATAATTAATAAAAATAAAAATAATTAATAATTAATAATAAGAATAATAAATTAATAATAAGAATAACTTAATAATAATAATAATAATAATAATAATAAATTAATAATAATAATAATAATATAAAAAAATCAAACATATTTTTGTTTTCAGTTTTTATTAAAAATTTTAATCAAATAGATTTTTATTTTTAATTTTTATATTGTAAATTTTAATTTTTATTTTTAAAAACAAAAATAAAACTAAAAATAACAATAGAAAAATAAAAGGAAAATTAAATTATCCTTAAGAGTACAAAAATTATGAAGCAGAGTTAGACGCGGTCGCCTTTAAAATTATGTATGCAATATCCTTTTATTTAATTACTAACTGAAGAGTTAATCATAAAATCGTACGTGGAGATCTGTTTTTCTGCAGGTGGTCTTCCGAAACCTTTATTTTTCTAAAACCCGTTCTCAATTTTTTCCGTTATATTTGGGTCATACTGTTATCTTGACAAACCATTTCTTCTTATGGTTTATGCCGATAGGGAAGACCCATTTCTGCTTATTATTCTGTTATGACTTCTGAAACACCCTATTCTCGGTGTTGTAAAGATATTGAACAGGAAATTCCCATTTGTTGAAACTATGAGCAACGTCTATAAAGTTGCAAGAATAACTCTTCCCGAATTAAAAAGGAAAAAAAACAGAAAAGAAAAGCTCAAACTCCAACCTTATCTGGTCTCGGGCGGGAAGTCCCGTCTGTGGAATGTGTGGGTTGATGCTGAATAAACAAATTCTACAAGAACATTAGGGAGGTTATGCTTCAATATTAGACTGTTGCTGTTTGTCGTCCTCTGACTCCTCCTACAAGCTAAGGACCCTCGGTATCAAATTCAAAAGGCAACGTTCAAGAGCCAGCAATTCTCACCATCAAATGCAAGACTTGAGACAATTGCAAGGACTATCAAATTGTTGCCTTCACAATTCAGAATTCACCAAATCTATAAGTATATTTAAAGTATGAAGTAGGGGAAGAATTATACAGTACTTGGTAAGTCTCCAATTTGTCTATTTGTCATTTTAAACTAGACTTTATAGAGGGCAATCGCGAAAGCTTCATCAAGATGAAGTTTCTTTATAAGCTATTTTACTGTTATTCCTCTATAATTTCATCCTTTTGGAAACGTGTGTGTAGAATTTAAAGTTAATGTTCCCATTGAATGGACTTCTAAGCTGGAAATTAACATACCATTACGAGGAACATTTTCCATCCCCGCTAGTGTAATTTACCCGCGAAAATCATTTAGAGAAGGTCGTAGCTAGTGAAGCTGTGAAGGATATGCCAATCAATGACAGTGGAGTACATTAAGACCTAAAAATCTGATACAGCTAGGGGCTGAAACTTTTGATGCAGAAATTTTAGAAAGATCGTATGCTGTGCCTAAACCCATACAAATGAACAGTTTTTCCCACTCTCTAACAGAATTACTGTGCTTCCAAAAAATGTCGTAAATTTTTTGCTTTCCTGCCAACTTCATGTCTTCAATCAGTGTCATACAACTCTTCCATGTTATACCAACAGATCTGGAACAGGGCAGAGGCCGAAACAGGGCCTCCTCTTATCAAGTACCGGTTACTAATTATTGGGTCATGTTAGAGCCATTTTGAGAATGGACCAACAAATTATAGAAAGTACCAAAAGAAGTTTCCAGTGATCTAACATGAAAAAAGGAAACACCTTTAAGCAACGGCTCTCGTTGTAAAGAAGAGAACAAGAAAGTTCAGAAAAGCAAAAGCTTGATACCACAATTCATCCAATTCAGCCTTACCCAACCATTATATGATCACCGAAAAACGCCCTCTTCTTATCCTTGATTTCCCATTTCCTTTCCAATACTAAATGATAGTGGTTACATACCATATCCAACAAGAGAACAAAGTAAAATCTGTAACAAGTATGAAATAGTTGGCTTTATTATATCCACCTAAGAGCTCCACTTGAACATCTCAAAATCATCATAAATGTCGATAAATAATGAACAACAACAATACTCACCAAGAAACGGAGGCTTCATATGAGACTTGAATTTCATCTGAAGACTCTCACTTGCTCTTCACTTCAATTCCACTCTTTCCAGCAATAATCACAGCAGTGGTCATATCCAAGAACAACCCATGTTCCACAACACCTTCAAGCACTGAAATCTCTTTCCCAGCCGCATTCCCATCTCGAATTGGATTCTCAAAGTACAAATCCACAATATAATTCGAATTATCAGTAACATACGGCTTCCCATCTTCGTTCAATCTCAACTTCGCTTCACAACCCTCTTCTTTGAACAACTCTTTCAGTCTAACTAAATTATATTTCCAACAAAACTGAACAACCTCCACAGGCATTGCCAGTTTGCTTCCACCAAGACCTGTGACGAGTTTTGTCTCGTCAACGACGACCACAAACTTGTCCGACGCAGCCTCCACCATTTTCTCACGGAGAAGAGCTCCGCCACGGCCTTTGACCAAATTGAGATCTGGGTCGACCTCGTCGGCGCCGTCAATGGCGAGGTCGATGTGGGGATGATCGTCCAGAACGGAGAGAGGGATGTCAAGAGACCGAGCTTGCTCTTCGGTGCGTTTGGAGGTCGGGATTCCAACGATATCCTTGAGCTCGCCGGACTTGAGAAGGGCACCGATCTTTGAGACCACGAAGGCGGCGGTGGAGCCGGTGCCGAGGCCGAGGACCATGCCGGATTTCACGTAGTCAACGGCCTTGTCGGCGGCGAGTTTCTTGAGGTCGTCTTGGGTGAGAACTGGGGCGGACTGGGCTCTGATGGAAAAGAATTTGGTGGGGGTGCGCAGTCTAAGGGAAGGGATGCGCAAGGTAAGGGAGGAAGTGGCGGGAGGAGATAAGAGGGATAAGTAGGCCATTGGAGAAGGTGACGAGTGGCTGTAGAAGGAAAGGAGAGGGGATGAAATGAGAAGGTGGTTGGTGGCTACTGTCTTCGTTTAAAAGTGTAAGTGTTGTTTGCTTGGATTTGTGTGTGAAGGATGATTGAAAACTGACCTTTGACTTTGCACTGAAATTGGATACGGTATTTGAGGTTGTTTTTTATTTTGACGAGACTAGAATAAAATGTTCGTTCCCCATCAGATCAGGTATCCAATTCCAATTGCCTACTTAATGTGTTTACAATACATATTTCACTTCTTTTCAGCGACAAAAATCCTTTTCTCTTGTAACTCCCGGCGTAATTGAGTTGATAAGAGGCTATTCTAGTTTAAATAAGGTTGTAAGTTTAAGGGTATGCTTGTTTAAGGGTAATAAAAAAAAAAATAGGAATGAAATGAAAACTTGCGTTTAGCATCAAACTATCATAAAAAGGGTAACATTTTTATTACCTAGTTCTCGACAATTTTCCATTCCCCTGGTAATTTAGAAGAATAAGAATCTTTGATTTATTCCCCTGATACAAGGGTTTTATGCATGTCTTTAATTGGGCTATTTATCGATGGTGAATGAACTTACGGGTATGTAATTATTATAATTAAATTTACAGTTTCTCATAGTAATTTAAACATTCATAATAAATTACAGACTTATCATATAATATTAATTTAAGGGTAACAAATACAAATAGAATTTTAAAAAAAATCTACAATTTTTGAAATTGTGGAAAAAATACCACAATATACTTGATTTTGAATATTCTGTTATTATAAATAGAGTTCATAAAATATATTTAATTAAATTTTATTTAAAATTTGATATATAACAAATTTTTATTTCTCAAGATTTTTAACAAATCAACCACCATCAAAAGTAATGGTAATTATTTTTTCATCTTAAGCAACTATCATAATTATAATGATTATATATATTCTCATTCCTCCCTATATTCATTCTCATTCTCATTACTTTCTATGAACCAAGCGCCTCTAAACTATCCTTATGTATGCAGTCGTTTAAAATTTAGAGTCAGAGCTTTGCCTCCCTTAAGAGATCTACCGAGTTTAAGCGGGAATTAATATAAGTATAAATGGCTTTAAAATGTCTTCCTATAATTAAGACCCTTCTAGAATGGCTCATGGAAAACTAAAAAAAAAAAATCCTCTCTCTTGTGATGTTGGTATTTCTATAGTGCTTGTTCTCACTCCATTTTAAAATTTAAAGGAACGTTCTCGCTCCACTTTTTATCATCATTAAAAATGGTTCTCAGTCCATTACTTCTTCTCAATCTTATTCATAGCAAGGTTCTTACCTTCTAGTTGTTATTTCTTCTTCAGTTTTTCCCTATTTGTTTAATGGTTCTAACTTCTTTTCAAAGGATTTCTTTTCTTCCATTTTTGGACCTCGTACTTCTTCTAATTGCTTTATAGATCGAGTGGAGTTGGAATTAGACATGTGTCAGACATTAGACAGGCATAGTCGTCTGAAACTTAGTTGAACTTAAGTTTAGACGACATAAATAAGAAGATCGAATTTTGAGTCAGACTCGAGCTACATCTGAGCGACCTAATCTATTGTCATTTCTATTCTTGCAAAGAAATCTTATTCACATTTAACAATTTCAAATTTATTTATTAAAAAGGCTTTAAAAAGGAATTACTTCAATAAATTGAACTTTTAAGTGTATATCTTAACATAATTCGATGAGTTCAATAAGATCTTTTTAGATATTGTAAAGTTCAATTAAATTGTGACTTGGATAACTTCTAAAAAGTTTGAGTTTTGATTTATATATTGAGCTGATTATATTAGTGGATTTGAATTTTTGAAAAAAAATTAAAGATATGAACATTGAAGGGAATGAATTACATTGCATCAATTCTCTAATTCTTTCATTTAATTATATTATTAATTATTTTAGACTGTAATCAATTTAATTAAAATTGAGTTCATTACATCTTAAAATAAGTTTGTTTCATTAATAAATTATAAAAAGCATTTAATTTACACCTTATCATTGAAATAAGAAATTGTTAGCTAATTAATTTTTAATTATTAGTAAGAATAACTAATATTTATTGGATATAGTACATAATAACAAATCTAATTACAATATGTCTAATTATACTTAAAACTAATAAACTATACTTTTTAGTTCAAAATAATAAAGAAGACATTAAGAGTTTCAATCATAACAAAAATTGAGAAAATTTTCTAAATAAATTAAATTATATTTGAAACCAATATAGTGGTAGACAAAGTAAGGTCCTAATCTATACTTTTGACAATAATAAAATATATTGTTATGTATGAATTTACTTTTAATAATATTAATAGCTTTATTATAAAGATGACAATATTTGAAATATCAAGTTCAATAAAATGATAAAATGAGTAAAGGATCCAATTGAATGAATTAAACAATCAAAAGATGATTAAAATGAGTAAAGTAGAGTACAAAAAGAATTCAAAAGAGTTTCAAGTTATATGGACCAAAAATAAGGAGTGGAATTATCTCATATATAACAAATCATTATATTCTTTCTAATATACTTTTTTAGAATTTAAAGGATCTATCCATTAAAATTGGAAAACAGATGTGCTCACAAAGAGTCCACATGTTTTATCACGTAACAATAAACAATTGCCTAACACTTTTTACTCCTTATAGCCCCTGAAAGCTTGGCCATCTAGTTTTATCTTTGCTCATCTTCCAGTTTAATAATTTAGCTTGTAGATTACCATCATGCATGCACTTGCTGATTAATTTATAAGGTTCCATAACCTTCTTATGGTTAGAGATTTGCTTGATAAATTCAGGGATAGCTACATATTCACTTCTAACTTCTTCTTCTCCATGAGTGAGCTAAAAACATCTCCACTTTGAGTTATCCTTTTGTAAATGATGTATTACCTTTCTTACATGTGTAGCATACTTGTGTGATTTGAATTTTTCTGTTGCTAGGATCGATATTCTCCTCTTGAATTAATCATACTACCTTCTGTTTGAGTTAGATCATCATGATTAAACTATGAACTTTGCATAATTTATCTTTATTTCCACTACTACCTAGCTTGTGAATTCTGTGTAATCTCCATTTAAAAGCTTTTTTTTTTTTTGCTATACTCTAAATGCCTTTGATGAGCTATTAACCACTCTATTATAAAGTTCATTATTGAAATAGTTAGGTTATGAGTATTACTCAATTTCCAAGAGAAAATTATTTAATTCCTCTCCAACCAGATGTTGTATACGATGTTGCTTAGTGCTAGCTTGGTCACTATCTAATCAACTGCCTTCTTTTTATGATTACTGCTAGAACATTGGATTAGATCTTGCTAGCTTAAGGAAGGAATAGAAAAGTTGCATAGTCCTTTGATTGATATGCTTAAAGTCAATTAGAACTATACATTGATCCCATGTTCCTATGAACTCCAAAATATAAGCTTTAAGTATATCTCCAACAGTTAAGACTGTTGGCAACTCATATAAGCAGTCACTTGCTTCTACATCCTTAGTCGTTAAGTACTATTTCGGCGTATTCCTACTAGGATGTATAGCCTAGGTTGTTATTTGTGCTTTCTCTAGTAATCTTTTTGCTTAATCATCTTTATCGAGTACACATACTCTTTACTTCAATCACAAGGCATCATTTTTCCTATTCAAACTCAAAATTCAGATTTATTTTCAATTCCTCAATAAGATTTACAATTCTGGATCCTCAATTTAGGCTTTGCTAATCTTTTCATACAAACTAATTTTAAATTTCAATGCGCTAATAATACTTCATTTTGCCTCAAAATTTAATTCAATATTCTGTGCTCTTTATTGCACTAGATTAGTAACCTCAATATCTAAATTTGTGTTATTCCTTTATTAAAATTTCTGTTCCAGTATTGATTACAACACTAGCTTTACTGGGAAATACTCATTTGCACAATCATAATCTTTCAAATAACTCTATCCATTATCTCAGTCTTGTATTCAATTCTTTCAAACTTAATAATTACCTCAGACTTTAATGATCTGTATAGTTATATATAGATCCGAAATGTTTCACTGTACATATAATGTCTCAAAGCTTCCAAAACAGTTACTATTGCAGCAAGTTCTAAATCATATATCAAATAATCAACTCATGAGACTTTAATTGTCTTTATACATATGAAATTACCTCAGTATGCTGCATTAGATTTCATCCTAATCTCTGATATGAAACCTCATTATATACTACATAATCTCCAATTCCAAATGATATAATTATCATTGATGTTATACTTCCTCAAAATTCTCTTTACATTCATCAATCATACGATTTACACGTTTTTCCTTAAAAAATTTTGTCAAAGGGCTAAGATCAGTAAAAACCCTTATTAACTTCTGGTAGTGTCCAATTTCTAGCTTATTCTAGAAAACTTCAGATCTCTTATATATTCTTTATAGTTTCTCACTTCATCATTACCTCTACTTTCTTTAAGTCTCCCAATATGCCATGTTGAGACACTATACGACCCAACATTTTATTTGATCAAACTAAGATTCACTTTTATGGAACTTGGCATATAATTGTTTCTACCTTCATGATATGTAAGTTTTACCTCAAGTATTCAAAATATTCTTCTCCACTTTTTGAGCACATTTGATATATCATCTGTAATCATAGTTACTAATTGATCTACTTGTGCTTGGATCACTTTAATCTTCAATGCCATATTACTGTCGGGGGCATTGTTACTGAAACAAATATAGTCAAAACTCTATGTGCCCATGATTAGTTCTCATAATTCCTTAAGTAACTAATTCCTCAATGAGGTAATATTATCTCATGTTATTTTCAGTTTCCCAATTGACTTATTTTCTCGAATGATTTTCTCCATTCATTTAATTTCCCCTGATTTCACATTGACTTATTATATTGTCTATTCATTCATATTAGTTTCTTCACACATTTCAATTTATTTGAAATCTTAGCTTCCCGTGTTGGTAACACATTTAGCATATGTAATTTGTATCTCCTGTGTATATTTGCATAGAATATAATGTGGACCTAAATTCTCCTCATATTAGTAATAATGTCTCCTCAAATTCAATAATCCAATCACATAGTTGGATATTTTACATCAAATAAAGCATATATACTCTTTATGGCATCTTCCACCAGATGCCTGAGTCTCTGTTAGGAATAGGACTCCAATATTCACTTTTGACTCATTAAATAATCATTTCTATTTTGTTTCTTAATTGATCATTCTTAAAATAAATTATCTGGTCTGCTTAACCTAATTCGGTGAAAATTTTCTTCTTTAAAAGAAGATTACTTGGTACTATCATCAATTCTATTCATGTAATCCTTATCAATCAACTGTCTTAATCATTGCTTATCAACCATTCTTAATACCTCAAGAAGATCAATTTCTATCATTTCTTGCATGATCATAATGTTTTATTCATCAAAACTCAATAATGTAGTAAACATGATTACGGTCGCATATGCTTAGGTGTGTCTCATCAAGGTCATCCTATTCCATCCTGAGATTTATTTCTGACAATTCTCCAATTTATACATATTACATAAATGATACTTTGATTCCAATCGGGGTATCCCTATCACGATCATGACAGAAACCTATTTTTTTTCAGGCCACAATCGTGTCCTGAGTTTCTTTCTCACAATAACATACATACTAACATCAATTCTACTTTTTTTTTCTAGAATTTACTTATTCTAATGCTACATCATTTCATAATAATTCAACTATCATATTGAGTGCATCAACTCTTCTTATTTGATTCGTCATCTTTTTTCTTTATCTCACGCATGCATAAAATCCTATCTTGTATGCATTTCTAACTTTCTCCTTACTATATATATATATATATATATATACCATTCATCTCATGAAAATTCATTTATGTCTATTTCATTCCCCTTTTATTCCTTCTTCATTTCTATCACATTTGCTTATTGTCATTTATTTCATCTTCCATATGTAAATCCTCAATCCTTTCAGAATTATAGATGCAGAATCATCATGAAATTCTGATTTCAACATCACAGACATATTATCATACTGAATCATAAACTCTTATCACGATAATCACACAACCATTCTAAGTCTAAGTTCAACCTTTCAAGATCATAGAAAAATTTATTTTCTTTCAACTTGGCTTGTACATTTTAATCTCATCATTTCCATTTATATCCCTAGTTTTCTCAAACAATCCGTAACAGTGTATTCACACCTATATCACATTCGAGGATATATTACCACAGCACAATATTGATGTCGTATTCCATAATACATCCCCCAACACAATTGTGTTAAATCTTTATCTGTCATATCTAACCATATACTATCTCTCATTTCTAATTATCTACAAACTTCCGTTTTCTCACATTCTGACAGATTATCATTTTTTTCGATATTTCTATTTGCTCAGGCTCTTAATAAATGCTCATGCGTGTGCCTCATGTAAATGCGATTTAGACTAGGGATCAGTTGCTACTGCATGTCTAAAATGCATGTAACTTGACACATATTACGAAAAATGCCCATGTAAGATACTAAGTCTGGGCTCTGATACCAAATTGTAGTACCCCACTCTCGTAAAACACGTACCCGACACCCTGAGTGATGTCCGAGTGGGTACCCCGCAAGGGTGGCATGTTAGAACAGAATAGCACAAGCGTATGCGGAAATCATTAATCAATAATTAACTTGGGCCCATTCTTTTCTTTCGTAACATCAAAGTCACATTTATTATTGTTATTCTCAAGATCAATCTCATTTACGAACCTTTCCCTTTTGGGAAGTTATTACAAAACATAATTATTTAAATAGACATGATACAATCATTGCGGAAAACACAATTTGATACAGAAATAAGAAATAAAAATGTAGACATGAACTGATTCCGACCTCTATCTCTTACTTGAATACAGTGGGTATACTCCCGTTTGGCTAACGGGGTACTCTTCTGAGCTTGAAAAATATTACAAATTTTGGGTGAGTTTTGCAAACTCAGTGAGTGACCATTCTCGATGGCTCACTCGATCATATAACACATACAATTCATATAATTATATAATTCACATCATTTCATTGATAATCATGAATCATCACATCTCACTTGAGCATTCATTTCACATTTCACATTCAACACATGTCACATTCAGAAAACAGTCAGCTATTTAAATCATAACTATCATATGCATATGCAATGCTCATGAGACTCACCTTCATTTATTATTTTTTTTATGATTGATTGCCTATTTACTAGCTCATATCCCTTAGTGGATACCGAGCTATATCAAATAATGTCCTATATCCCTTAGTGGATACCGAGTACATTCATAACTGAGTCCGAGACTCTTTTTCACTTTCTAAGCTTTGAGCTCTTTTTCGGTGGCAAAAATCACAACTGCCTTTATTTTTCATGCATTCATGAAATGGAATACATCACGTTCTCATATTTTCAATCAGTCACATGATTACAAATTTACAATCACTTTCATATTCATCATCAGACCTTGGTCTGACATTCAACAATTAAGTTAAGGAAACTCATATTTTTTTTCATATTCACATACAAGGAGCACTTCAATGATTTCACATTTAACAAGCTCTCCGGACATTCAATGTCCGAAATCATGACATTCACATCAATCATATTCACATTGCATAATAATCATATCAGTAGTCATTCAATGCAGAAATTGAAATCAAAACAAACAATGAAATGAGACCATCTAGGTCGACTCACAATACGCTCCAAATTAGCATTAGCTTCCATGATCTGGAAACATTTGAATGCGACGTTTATCCTACATATCAACATTATGCAATGCACACATATTAATAATTGCACAATCTTATGAATACTCAATCATATACATATGTATATGTGTTGTGTATAATGCATGCTCAATGACAATTCTGGGTATTTTTCCATTATTCTCGTCACAAAATCAATCCAATTTCAAGACTCACTTAATTATAATTTGTACATGGGGTTTATGCCTCAATAAAACACTTTGAATATAATTTCACAACCTAATGAATCATTTCAGATTTTTCTATAAACTGACTTTCAGGTTCACTGTTCTTGATCATTTAGACAATGCAAATGAAGTAATTTGTCAATACTTTCTTCTAGAAAATTTTTCTTCTATCTCTTAAGTTTCTAATGACACCAAGATCATTCAGTTAGGTTCAATAATCAGAATGTTATACTCCAAACATTTTCGTACAGTTCTTATATTGGAACAGTGCCCTGTACTCAACTTCCATCCACATTAACCTTTATAGGGGCATGATCAAAAATTCCTGGGTTTAGGAAATTGGCTGAGCTTCTTGAAAAAGTATTTAACCATTCCACATTAACCATTGCCCTATCCAGCTTTTTCCTAACATGCCAATTAAAAGCTTTGTTTGTTGGCCAAGTAAACCTATGACCTTCAGATTTTAAATCTATTAGTTCCACCTCCTTCATACAATCAAACATATCAAAAGTGTAGTTGAGTAGGTTACAGTTTCCTTCCACCTCTGATATGAAAAGAGTGGTGTTAAAATCCCCACTAACTAACCATAGAACACTAACTGAAGCCTTGAGTCTTTGAAGAGAAGTCCAAAGCTTAGTTCTTTGAAACATTGTGTTAAAACAATAGACAAAAGTAGATAAAGTAAAAGAATTTTCCATTTTGATGTTAGGCTTTGTGTGGATAAATTGTTGACTGGTTTCCAGAACCTTCAGTTCCAAGAGATCACCATCATAATCAATAATAATCCTTCCATAGGCATGACATTGGTGGTTTGTGAGAAACTACCATTTGCTACCCAAACAACTTAGTTTATTCAAATTTGCTTCTCTAATTTTAGTTTCCAATAGACAAAATAACAAAGGCTTTTCCTTTTGGACAAAATCCCTTACCGTATTAAGCTTAAAAGGGTTGTTTATTCCTCTTACATTCCAAACAATCAGGGTCATAAGAGATTACGTTTCCCTTTGGAGCCTTTCATACTGCTCATATTGCTTTTTCGAGAGATAACCTGTTCAAACTGTTCTCTTAAGTAACTCTACTTTGCAGTTTAGCCTTCTATTGGTGTTGTTTATTCTGTTGGATATCATGGACTCTCTCACTTGGATTAATGTTGGATATCATGGACTCTCTCGTTGGGATTAATCTCACTAATTTCCATTTCATTCTCCCTCTTATTCCTTAGTGACTTATTTAAGACACTTGATGGATTATGAAGAACTCCTCCTTGCTGAACTGAATCTGGACTAATTTCCTCTTGAACACTCTCCCCATTTTTAGGTGAATCCTTATCAACCTGAACCGTTTCATGATTATCTGATACTTGTTCTGCTTCCTCATAATCTTTATTGTCTTCTGAATTAAACTTTTCCATACCCATCACCTCCCAACATTCTCCTCTAGTGAAAACTCTCCCCGTAGGTTTCCATTCTTTTCCTTGTGCTTTTAGAGAAGGTTTCCACTGGTATGTAACCATAAATTTACCCTCTCTAAGAGAATGTTTATTTGCCAACCTTAGGATAGGGATGTTGTCTTTCATTTCCCTAGAAATATCCATACTCACACATAACTGTACAAATCCAACTGTTTCCCTCAACGCAGTGTTTTCATCCATACAGATTGGTTTTCCAAAGTATCTAGCTAGCATACTCAAACCCTTACTTGTCTAATAGTCCAAAGGAATGTTGTGGATATTCACCCATAGAGGAATATTTTTCAATCTATTTTTTTCTAATTCCATGCTCGGTTGCCAATTTTGAAGAAATAAAGGAAGTTGTGAGATGTGCCAAGGACCTTCTTCAATTACCTTTTGAGTTTTTAATTTTGAGGAGAAGGTAAAGATTAAGTTATTCTCCTCAGTTAGCATAACTTCCATTAGACCTCTACCTTTCCAGTTTCTTTGGGTCTATGCTTGTATCACTGGAAAAGTAGGTATTTTATCCATAAAAAACCAACAAGAGTAGCTTCCCATGTCCTAGCACCTTCCTGCAGAATGTCTAAACTAGGAGCCACCATTAGCTTTCTTTCAATCTCAACAGGTGGACTGTAAATCAAGGAAGAGTCAGAATTGTCACCCACAACCTGTTTCCATGTCTTTCTATCCCTTTTAAAATGTTGAAATTCACTAATAGATGGAGCAGAAGGTTTAGGGGGAATGGCAGAGGTTGAAGGAGGAATAGTTGTAGAGAGGGATGGAGAAGAGGAGAGGGTTACAGAAAGTTGAGCAGAGGATGAGGGAGTAGAATGAAGATTAAGGGAAGTAGCCGGTAGAGTGGTAGAGGGCAGTCTCCATTTTAGATTTGGAAACCAATTTAATCTATTGATGTTTTGTTTTGCAAGTCATCAAAGGAAGAATAATGATAGAAAACAAGAGGAAAACGATGGACAAGGGTACCCGAAAGGAGGATGGAAGGAAAGAAAGCGAAATGATTTAGATCTAGGGTTAGGGTTGGATGTGAGGACAAGATGTTAGAGAGACGTTAGAGTTAGAGTTTTTGTTCTAACAGGTATAGAGCAAGAAAGAGAGCCTAAAACCCAGGCCATCCTATATATGATTCAGGCATTCCAGTTCCTTACATCTAAAGTAACTTCTCAGTGAAAAATGGATGTTACTTTTAAGCCAATACAAAAAGTATTGAATTAATCGATGAAGTGAAACGGCAAAATAAACATCTTATACCTTCTAGACTAGTAATGAAAAACATCTGCATAGAGGACTCCTCCAGAACTTTGGAAAAAAAAAATAGTTTGATTCCCATTGCCAGTAGTATGAAACCAAAATTCCAAAAACTACTATCCACTGAAGCAAAGTCGACCTATTTAATTCTTTCGAAAGAAGTGGCAGAATTGATGGGACCATTATTAGTCTCCTTCTCTTAAGAATAAGTGGCACTTTCATCTTCCTCAAGCAGAGGTAAAGGTAATTTTGGGGAAATTTTTAATTATATATTTTTATTTTAAAATTATTAATTTCATACTTGGTAATTATAATGTTATGACGTGATAAAAAAGTTATTTATTCCACTGGTAAATTATTTTTGTGAAAATTAAAAGTAATTTTTTAGTATTATAAAATTGAATAAAATTTAGAATTTTTTATAATCTTTTTACATATATGAAACTAGCAAACATATTAGAGAAGATAATATTTGTAAGTTTTGAGTGTTAAAAAATATCTTGAGATACTACAGAGAATCTAAACTTTAGAGTAGCATAAAGACTCTAGCTTCAGAAGAATTTTTTTCTCTCGTAAAAAAAAGGCTCATAATTAATCCTTAAGTCTAGGTGAAATCACTCAGCTTCTTAGTAGAAGATGAAAACTTAAGGCTCAAACGCCTTAGGTTAAGGTGAAGTTTTTTAACTCCCTATTTCCAAGATAAAACCTCTGAAATTCATGCATTAGGTTAAGGTTCTTTCAACTCTTTAATTCTATGACAAATCTTAAAGGCATCACGAGTCCTAGGACCAGAAGAGTTTGTTAACTCTGTCAGTGGTGCGTACAAAAATATTATATTAAAAATTTCTTCTTCAACTTTCCAAAATTCACTAAGTTATCTTAAGGCATCGATCAAATAATTCGATACACTCAATGTCAAATACTATTTTTACAATATTTAAAAATAAGACTCCCAAACATGAAAACAAAGTGGGAGCTAATGATATATATTAAGTTGTTGGTGTTATTGTTCCATAACTTAGACCTACGGTGTCTCAACTTTATTATCCATTAAAGTTATAATGTTTAATAGTTATTATGGATATTATGGCCTTTCACATTTTTAACGTTTTCTTTTGCTTTAATATCTCTTAATGTCACTTGTCATTGTTTCAATTACAAAAACCCCATCACTTCTACTTTTTCACTCACTCCCACTATTACGCATATTCTCATTTTCTCTAAATAAGATACACATCTTGTTCCACAAAGAGACATCTTTATGCACATATCTTTTTATTTTGTATATTCTGCTTTTGTCTAGTTTATTTATTCTAATAGACAGTACCTACTCTACCTTTTGGAATGCACCGAAGCTGGTGGAGAAGGCGTTAACTTTGTGGTCGGATCCCATTGTCCTGCTGCACGGTAGAGGGGGAGTTTTTGACTTAAGGCAGTGATTTTGATGATGCCTTGTATTTCAGATGAGTCGTTCCAATTTTATTTTATTACTATTTTCTTTAACAATCTAAGTCGAAAATATTATTGTTGCGTTGCTACTGTTTGTTGGAAATTACTGCGATTTTGTTGCTACGTATTTATTTTGGTAGAAGACAGAATACGATGTTGTTTCTTCATACTGTGTGAATATTTCGTGCGATATATTTCTGTTTTTGGCTTTAATAAGTAGTCTACAAATGAGACCAATGTAGGTTCTGCACTTACTATTCCCCATATAGGTTCAACCCATATCACTGTAGCCCCAAAAATTATACCTAACTTAACTAGATTAGAGCTTCTTGATAGGAGAAATTTTAAACAATGGTCTGAAAAATTCTATTTTATTTTCATCAATACGAAGTTAATTATGTACTATTTCAAGAGATTCCTAGTGACAATACTGATCCTAAGACTATTAAGGATAATCGTACCATTAGGGGTATGTTGCTCAACCATATGATAAACTCTTTGTTTGATATCTAATGCAAGTACAAAATTGCTAAGAAAATTTATGATGTTTTAGAAGTGAAATATGGAACGGATGATGCCGATACTAAGAAATATGGAGATGTTAAGTGTTTAAAATTTATCGTTGTTGATGATAAGCCCATTATGGACCAACTACGTAACTATGAAAATCTAGTTGCTGAAATTATTACTGAGGGTATGAATATGTATGAGTTGTTTCAAGCTAATGCCCTTATTAAGAAACTACTTGCCTCATAGAATGAGTATAAAAACCAGTTGAGGCATAAGAAAAAAGACACGAAGCTTCAAGAGTTGATAGGACATATAAAGATTGAGGATGTCAATTGTGCATAACATAGGACTAAAACACTCACCCTTGTCCCTACTATTAAAGCTCATATGGTAAAACATAGAAATGCTAATAACTTCAAGAAGAATAGTGAACAAAACAAGTCTTTCAACAACAAGCAAGGTCAGTTTAAGTGCAAGAGCATTGATGGTGACTATTGGTGGTGCCACAAGCCAGCCTAAGGACAGAAACCGCTACAGTTCAGGAAAAGAAACTAGACAGGGTACCAACGGGGTAACCAGAAGAGCTTTGTTAAGCCTCATGCTAATATAGTTGAAGCTGGTGATGATAAGGAGATCATTACTACTATGGTGTCTAAAGTCAACCTTGCTGGAAATTTGGTCGAAGTGGATCATTGACACAGGAGCCATATGCCACATTTGCACTAACAAGAACCTATTCTAGGAGTTGAATGATTTTTATGATGGTGAATTCGTATACATGGGCAACTCTTGTAGAGTTCCTGTCCAAGGAGTTGGCAAAGTCACTCTTAAACTCACTTCTGAAAAAATGTTGGCATTGGAAAATGTTTTATTTGTTCCTGATGTACGTGGAAACTTGATTTATGATGTACTGCTTAATAAACCAGATGTTAAACTGACCTTTGATTCTGATAAGCTAGTTTTGACTAAAATGGGAACTTTGTTGGAAAAGGGTTTTGTAATGGGGGCTTATTTATATATGACGTTGAAATGAATGCATATACTTCTTCTGCTTATATTGTTGTTTTTAGGCCTATGACACTTTAGAGTTGGGCATGTGAATGTGAGGTCAATTAAGAGGATGCAAAGCGTAAACTTGTTACCTAACCAGATCACTAATGAAATGGAAAAATGTCAAATTTGTGTTGAGGCCAAATATTCTAAGAAACCTTTTAAATCAATGACTGAGAGAGAGTCACAATTGTTGGACTTGGTGCACACAAATTTGGGTGATTTTAATAATTGTATGAGTAAAGGAGGTATAAGATATTATATTACCTTTGTGGATGATTGTTCTAGATTTATTAAGATTCACTTATTGAAAAATAAAAATTACGTAGAGGAAACGTTTATGAGCTACAAAGCTGAGGTTGAGAACCAATTGGAAAGGAAAATTAAGAGATTAAGGTTTGATCGAGGTGGTGAGTATAGTAATGATTTTCTTGCTAATTTTTATGAAAAATATTCATGAGCTTTTAGACCCTTATACACCTGAATAAAATGGAATAGCGGAGAGAAAAAATCGAACACTCAAAGACATAATAAATGCAATGTTAATTTCCTCAGGATTATCTATTTGGGGGGGGGGGGTTAAGAGTCCCTCATAAGAAACTAGATCGAACCTTGTATGACATTTGGAAAGGTTATCCACCTAACTTGCGTTTTTTGAAAGTGTAGGAGTATCTTGCCAAGGTTGCTCTACCTGAACATAAGAGGAAGAAAATTGAGCCTAAGACCATTGATTTAATTTTTGTGGGATATGTCTCTAATAGTGCTACCTATAGATTTATGGTTAAGGAAGAGGGGTCTCACACTTATGAATCAATTATGGAGTTAAAAGATGCAGTGTTCTTTGAGGATATATTTCCTATGAAAGTGAGTGTGCAAGTCCATAGAGAATTTGTCTCCTAGTTCTTCTACCAATGATGACATAGAGAAAAAGGAAATTGTTGAACTAAGGAGAAGCAAAAGAGCTAGAGTACCCACTAGTTTTGATTATGACTTTATTACTTCCTTTGTGGTGACAAAACATGAGAAGATAGATGATGTTTTTGTGGTGACTTATATTATTGAGGAAGATCCTAAAAATTATGAGGAAGCAATGAGATATGTGAATACTACATTTTGTAAGGAACCCATAGATAGTGAATTAGAGTCAATCATGGTTGATCTACCTCGAGGGTGTAAGCTTTTGGAGTGTAAGTTGATTTTCAAAAAGAAATTGAGATCTGAAGGAACTATTGAGAGGTTCAAGGCAAGACTTGTGATTAAAAGCTTTAAAAGGAAGGATTGGACTTTTTGATACTTACTCTCTTGTTACTAAAATTGCATCTATAAGGATGATATTTGTTATTGCCTCGGTATTTAAGCTTCATGTGCACCAAATGGATGTTAAGACAACTTTCTTGAATGATGATCTAGATGAGAAAATTTATATAATCCATCCCGAGGGATTTAGAGTGCTAGAGCAAAAGGTGTGTAAGTTGGTTAAGTCGTTGTATGGACTTAAACAAGCTCCCAAATGGTGGCATAAAAAATTTGAAAGTGAAACATGGTTTCACCTCTTGTGATGTTGATTATTGCATTTATGTGAAATCTGATGCCAATGGTTATGTAATCATAACTCTTTATGTGGATTATATGCTTATTTTTTATACTAGTTTGTCTGTCATTAATACTACTAAGAGTTTGCTAAAGTCTTCTTTTTGATATGAAATATCTTAGACATGTGGACTTTATTTTGGGGATCAAAGTTGATAGGACTGACTCTGGTTTTAGGTTGAATCAAACTCATTATGTTGAGAAGATTTTGAAGAAGTTTGGTTACTATGATATTGATCCAGTTAAAACTCCCTATGACGCTAGTGTTGCTTTAAAAAAAATATTGGTGACAGTGTAAACCAAACTAAGTATGCTAAAATTCTTGGTAGTGTGATGTTCTTAATGAACTATTCTCATCCTGATATTGCATACTGTGTGAGTAGACTTAGTTGATATACTCATAATCTTAGTCAAAAGCATTGAAATGTACTGATTCGTTTGTTGAGGTGTTTGAAAGGTACTATGCATTATGGATTATCTTTTGGTGGTCATCATCTTGTATTAGAAGGGTATTCTGATGCTAACTGGGTTACAGAGAGTGATGATATATACTTTACTAGTGGTTATATTTTTACCTTAGCAGGAGTTGTTGTGTCTTAGAAATCATCCAAACAAACGTGTATTGCGAGATCAACAATGGAGGCTAAGTTTATGGCTTTGAAATTGGCAGGACGAGAAGTCGAGTGGCTAAGGAATCTCTTAGAAGATATCCTGCTTTGGGAAAAACCAATTCCTTCTGTGTTCCTTCATTGCGATTCGCAGGTTGCCATTCATGTTGCGAAGAACAAGGCATATAATGGCAAAAGTAGACATATCAGATTGAGACATAAAATTGTCTATACTTTAATTAGACATGGTGTAATTTCTCTAGACTATGTCAAGTCAGAGAAAAACTTAGCGGATCCATTTACAAAAGCTTTGAGTAGGAAACTAGTTTAAGAGCATGCTAAAGGGAGGGTTGAGCCTAATTATATAGTAACCTCATAATGGACACCCAACTTAGGAAACCAAGTTCAATGGGTCAAATGAAATTATTTGGTGGCTACTTACGTGTACTTTGTTTGTGGAATAATACTGAGATATATTCAATTGTTGAATTGCATCTCTAGCATAACTTTACTGTGTTTGATAAGGTTGGATTGTTTAATCCTTAATGAGTTCTATAGCCTAAGTTTGGGTGGTATGAGCAATACACACTTAATGGACCCACCTACGTGATTATGGGGGGCTAGCCACCCTTCTATGAGAGTATTTGGACTATCTCTCTAGAGCGATCATGAGACTAGGGCATTTTGAGGCTATTATTTCTCTAGCAGGTTCTGTCTCCACTTTTCTTGGACAACAAGTTTAAGAATTAGTTCACCTAGTTGTTTACCTATTTTCTCCTAAATTGTCACAGTTTGTTTCTCAAGTTTTGGACCAAGTGGGAGATTGTTGGTGTTATTGGTCCATAACTTGAACTTATGGTTTCTCAACTTTTTTATCCATTAAAGCTATAACATTTAATAGTTATTATGGATATTATGGCCTTTAATGTTTTTAACGTTTTCTTGTGCTTTAATATTTCTTAATGCCTCTTGTCATTGTTTCTACTATAAAACCCCCTTCACTTCTACTCTTTCACTTACTCCCACTATTACGCGTATTCTCATTTTCTCTAAACAAGACACGCATCTTCTTCCATTAAAAAAAACATCTTTATGCACATATCTTTTTATTTTGTCTATTCTGCTTATCTCTTTTATTTGTTCTTGGAGACAATTCTTATTATACTCTTTGGAGTGCACCGAAGTTGGTGGAGAAGGCATTAATCCTGGGGTCGGATTCCGTTGTCCTATTACATCATATAGGAGGAATTTTCGACTTAGGACAGTGATTTTCACAACGCCTTACATTTTAGATAAGACATTCTAATTTTTTTTATTGCTATTTTCGCTAACATGAGTAAAATTGTTTATTAATCTCTTAAAATTCTATTTTAATTATTATTTTTAAAGATAATCTTATTTTATTCAAATGAGGGCGAACCTTAGAGTAAATGGTAAGATTACTCCTTTGTGACCAGAAGGTCACATATTCGAATAACGGAAATAACTCTTTGTAAAAAAAAAATACAAGGTAAAGACTGCCTACGTTGATGACCCTCCTTAGACCCTTGCAAAGTGGGAAACCTTATGCATTGGATACACTGACTTATTTTATTCAAATATTAAATAACTAGATTAGTATTATACCCACTAATGGACGTAAAACGAACTCTAAACTATGTTTTTATTCAATATTTGAGCATTAGAGCACGTCTAAGGTACAACCTTATAAGATTTTAACCATTTTTTTTGTTTTTTAAATTCATGATGATGTCAAAAGTACGAGTTTTTTACATTAGGGAATTTTTGAGAGTTTCTATATGTGCATTCATGTGAATACGATATTATGTAATTAAGAAAGTGATTCTCGAATCATATTTGATTGCTTAAGATATCAATTGAATTGTTAGAGTCCTCTTCATCCATGATGTTAGAGAAGATTTATAAAAGTTTTCTCTTTAACCTAAAAAAAGAAAATATGTAAGAATTCTTTTTTTATTCAAACGAAAATACATATACAAAAAACTTTTCTTCACCTATTGAAGAAAATAATGGTGATTTCTTAAGTGAAAATCAGGGTGTGAACGTAAGTTAATAATTATTTAGGTAAACTACTATAAATTATTTTTTATTACCTTTTATTACTATAATAATTATTTTATTAGCAATTTATTTATTAGAATTTCAAATATATCAAAAATAAGCATACACTATTAATTTCCTTTTATATATTATTAAGGTTAACAAATCATTTATTTATTTAGTTTAGAGAAACTAAAAAAAATCAGAATAATTTAGCTTACAAGAGTGATAAATAAGATACATCTATTATTGAAAAATTAGGGCAAAATATGGTCCAATGTGTACCAAAATAAATAAATAATATTTTTATTTGATTCTTGAAAGTCAAGATCACCTTAAACTCGATTAATACATAACCACAATAAATATAAACATAATTCAATACCTTATTATATAGCTTAAACCTTTTTCTTGTTCTCTTTGTGAAAACAATTCTGAAATTGGTACATCGCAACCCCTATATTTGCATAAGTTTTTGGTTTTTGATAGTACCCACACCATGTTGAGAGAGCTTTACATGTGGTGTATAGAGGGTAAGTTAGAAGCGCTAGCTCTTTCGGAGCCTAAGCCTAGTTATAATAAGGTTTGAACTTTATAATAATTTAATTGAAAAAAATGATAATTTTAATTACATTTTAATTAGAATTACAATTAATTCTAATTAAATACTAATTTTAAAATCTCTTAAAATTCACCGTCAAGTCTAACTTGATTAAATTATATTTTTCTCTCTTCAATTATTCTTTACATGTGATCCGTTAGATTTGGCAATTGATATAAATTATAAACTTAAATAGTATCTAGGATTAAATAAATTAAACTCCTATAATATATATTTAACTCTATAATTTAATTATATATATATGTATATAATTTAATTAGAGAATTAAATATATATTTGTCTAATCATTTCATGCACAATTTTTTTTGTATGATTCCAACCATGGTAGTTTTCCATTGTTGATAATTGGTTATATTTAAAAAGAAGACTCCCAACCATGAACACAAAGTGAGAGCTAATGATATAAATTGAGTAAAATTGTATAATATCTCTTGAAATTCTATTTTAATTATAATTTTTCCAAAGATAATTTTATTTTATTCAAATATTAACTAACTAGATTAGTATTACACCCACTAAAGGACATAAAAATCACTCTAAATTATGTTTTTATTCAAGATTTGAGCATTAGAGCATGTCGTGATTTTAACCATTTTTTTGTTTTATAAATTCATGATGATGTTTTACATGAGGAAAATAATTTTGAGAGTTTCTATATCTACATTCATGTGAACATGATATTATGATTAAGAAAGTAATTCTTGAATTCTATTTGAGTGTTATTAAAGTCCTCTTCATCTTATAAAAGTTTTCTCTTTAACCTAAGAAAAGAAAATCTTTTTTCACTTGATTGAAAATGCATTTACAAAAACACTTCTCTTCGTGTATTGAAGAAATCAATAGTGATTTCTTAAGTGAAAATTAGGGAATGAACGTAAGTCAATAATTATTTAGCTAAGCTACTATAAATTAATTTTTATATCTTTTTTATTCTCTTTTATTATAATAATAGTAATAATAATTTTATTAGGCAATTTATTTATTAGAATTTCAAATAGATCAAAAAGAGAGCACACACTATTCACTTCTTGTATATATTATTTAAGGCTAACAAATCATATATTTATTTTTTATTTTTATATTAAAATAATTTAAGAATAATATATAAATATAATATGAATCTCATAATCATTATCTTATGAAAATTTCATTTACAATATATATATCTATTCCATGAACTTTATTTTCATACATCAATTAACAAAACAATTATATAAAAAATAAATAATGTTTTTATATAATTATATCACTGAATTGACAAGTATTTTTTTTTTCTATTCTTCTTTTTAGGTAAGAAATTAACCTCATATATTTTTATTTAAAAAAGAGTGGGTTAAATATACTAGACGATTAAAAACAAATCAATAGGCTAAATTGATGAATTGGGATAAATAGATTTTAGTTTAACGAATTTAATTTAAATCTTAAAGTCTTAAAACAAAGAGAAAAGAGAAAGGTCAAAAAGACGCCGTTTTATTCCTCGGTTTAAAATTAAAATTATTTCGATATTTTCCTTGTCAGATGGCACGTAATTAGATGTAAAATTTGTCCTGATTGGGAATCTCTCTCGTGTCGTCTAAGTTGCTTTGTTTCTCTGTGTGCTATCTCCGTCTGTCTGAACCCGAAACCTTATTCCTTTCCTCTCAAGACTCAAGCTTTTAATCAGGAAGTTAATCCATGGCATCAGAATCAACCAGTGCCATTCAAAGAAGCCAAGTAAGTGGCCATGTTCTCAGGTTTTTCTCTTTCCCTTTCTGGGTATTCTTCTGTCTTTTGTTTACTGATGTTTGGTTCATTTTAGAATTAGTGGGGACTTTTGGAATTTGGGGAACTGGGCGTTGGGGGAGTGGATTGGAATATTTTCTTGGGTACTGAGTTTCAAGATGAATCAGGTTGATCTATTGGACTACATTGACTGGTCTGGAATTGAATGCCTTAACCAAAGCACTAACCATACAGTTTCCAATGCTCTCAAGCAGGTAACTTGCTGCAGTTTTCGGTTTTCTTCAATTTTTATTTTAATCATGGATGCATGGTCACTTATTACTTTTCGGTGATTTTGATGAATTTATAGCTATTTGTGGATGAGCAAAAATTTAAATGCAGCTCATGTCTGACTTAGAAACTGGTCTATTCGTATGATTTGGTCAAAAGGGATTGAAATGACTGAATGAGATTCTTAAATTCTTGTGGTGAAAGCTAACTTAGATGTCAAGAGTCCTTGGCACGATCTCACGTGTCTTGGACTCTTTTATCATAAATTGGGAATTTTCTTCTTTAATCTGTTGTGAACACTAAAATACTTGTTTATCTTTCCGATTATGGACTTAGGGCTATAGGGAGGATGACGCCTTGAATCTGGGGAGCGATGCGGATGAGCAGCTATTGATTTATATACCCTTCCTTCAAGTTGTTAAACTATTTTCTATTGTTATAAAAGGTCCTGAAGAAGAAGGTATCTGTAAACTTAACTTTCCCTGTGATGCTAGTATGCAAAGTTCAACCAGAAGGGGAAAAAAAAAAGGAGCAGATTTTGTAAGACAATGCTATCTTCTTCTGGTTGACTTTGCATACATAAGATAATAAATGACATTAATTCTGTATGCTTTTTTTATTATTCTCATCTTGATTTTTTTTCCCTACAGGTCCTAAAACTATAAAACTTTTCTCAAACAAGGAGCACATGGGTTTTAGGTATTATTTAGATTGAATTTCTTAGTAGATTATGAAGGTGGTAAAATGTTCGAAATGTTTATCTTACTTGTTCATGTTTTTACATTTATGGTAGTAATGTCAATGATTTCCCTCCTAGTGACACTGCAGTTCTGTCCCCGGATGATCTCAAGGTATTCAATATTGTGCTGCTGTTATACTGATGTTTCTATAGTTGACCCAATTATTTAATTAGCATCAATAAAATTACAGCTTAATTGCTTGTATTTCATTCACAATTTGTAGGGAAAACCAGTAGTCTTGAAGTATGTCAAGTTTCAGAATGTTCGTAGGTATGCGAAATGTTCTGTCTAGTCTACTTCATCTTGTTGATATCATGATATCCACTAGCAGCTAATTCTGTTAATTTCCAGCTTGACAGTTTTCATTGAGGACAACCAATCTGGTTCTGAGATCACCAAAGTCCAAAAGATTGCTCTTTTCGGAACAACGTGAGTTTGCTTGACCTCTTTTTCTTTTGGCACAGCTTTTGCTTTTCTAACTTATTTGTCTAACTCATCTGGGTCCTTTTTTGTCCTCTGTTTTCTATCATCAGTTTCGTGCAATTATTAGTTGTATCTACTGTTTTTATCGAATTCCCAGCTGCACTTTTGATCTGATGTCGTTTGAAAATCACCAATTTCTGAGACTTGAATGCCAAGGCACAATGTGTGTGGTAGTAAAGCAGATTCCTTTAAGCAATTACGCTAATCATATTGTCTAATCTGAGATGTATCTAGAGGTTTTGCGTTCATCTTTATAGATACCCTAATTGTACCGGCTGCAGACATGAACTTCTATCTTGTTTTAATAATTGCAGGGTGGAGACCACCGATATGAAGGCCTTGAAGAAGATTGAGGACCATTAAGCCCAAAGGAGAGATTGGATGTAGTTGTTGCTGATGTTATTTTCTATTCCTAATTTTTCAGTACAAAACACGTATTGGACCCCTGAGAGCTTCTTTTCTGTTTATGTCGATACAGTGTTGTGGAAAGCTTCAGAAAGAAAACGAAAAAGAAACTCAAAAAAGATTTGTAGCAGACCATATTTCTATCTGCATGATTGGATTTGATATTCATTTCATTGGTCAAAGCACAATTCCGCATTGATGATGGTGGGAATTTCTTAGTTTATTCGTTGGTGCTTGCAGTTGCAGGTTAGGAAGCTTATGGCACCACAGTCGAGTCATTCATGTGTTTTGAGTGAGAATCATTTTGCGTCTGTTAATATCAGCTAGGACGTGTACTGCAGGGCCCTCCGCTCCCTGCTGCATTAATCATCTAGACGAGTGTTGCCTGATTTTGGCAGAAACTAACAGCACGCCTCTACACTTCATGCCATTGGCATCCTTAAATAATCAAACTCCACTCGGATTGTTGATTTTCAAGTTGAAATAGCAATCTTATAATAATTAACCAATGCTTTCAGTATGTAATTGAATTTCTTTTTTTGTACCATTGGAAATTAAAATATAATTTCACATATTCCAATTCTGTGTCAGACAAGCTACTAAAATTGAAATTCACATTTTATTCCCATTTTTCAGGGTTTTCAAGTCGAATGTGGAAACTTCTTCAAATTATATAGCCAGTATTGAAACAAAAACCAAAGTTAATAAATGTTGACTAAGATTGCACTTGTTACTCGATTTGATGGGGTCAATGCTTGGTTTTGAAGATATCAGTTTACAGAAAACTAATGTCAGAAGACATCAGTTTAAAGAAAGCTTAAATCCCGCTTGAATACAGGTCAATGCCACTCAATTGGAGACGTGAAGTTGACTGAACATCTTTCACAGACAGAAACCGGAACCTGCCATTTCATTAGCTGAATAAACTCACGAGAAACTCCAAGCACATACGAATCGTTAAACAAGTTACCTGAAAGCATTGCATAACAAACCATTCGATTCAACCTCAAACGTTCTACTCTGATACCGCTTTTCAAACACCTGTGAAGTTTGTTTATCTAGGACATGCCAATTCAACCCCCCGTCGTCACTTCCTTCAACAACCCTGTCACAGAAATCAAATACTTTGATAAGGTCACATGGGTTTGAGGATTTTGGATGCCAACGAAAATGTCCATCAAGGCTAGTAACTTCTACCAATCCAAGGGATCCCTCTCTGGCGCATCGTTGGCAGATACCAAGCCATAAGCCACTAATTCATGCATCCGGTTGTCGGATGGTCGGTACAATATCCAAGAACCTACAAGAGGCAATGAACTTATCGTAAGTCTCAAGTAAAAATAAATTAACTAGTAAAACAACCTTCTACAGAGACAAAATGACAAGTTAATTCTTGTCCATTTATTGCATAGAGCATAGAAACAACAGATTGGATTAGAAATTGCAATATAGAAATTGTTCTAGACTCAAATCTCATTAGTTGGCGAATTTTACAAATTGAAACATCAAATGGTTACTCTAGCAGATCTACTCAACTTAGTAACAATTCAGCTATAATATCTAACTCAGTCCCTAGTAGAGCGCACTGCGAGAAGGATTGAGAATCTCTATCCAAGTTTGATAGGCTGACATAAAAAGATTGCTATGAGATCATTCCAACCTCTAGCACCATTTGGTTCCTCCCATTTCGATGACCGAAATCCGTCAAATGCTGATGTTCCCTGAAAATAACAAAAGAATACTGTCATACAGGCATCCTTTGGATGAATCCTAACTATATTTTTCTAGATATACATGTACATTGACATGTCTATGCATGTATGATTCTATAAAAAGTGAGCTCATAAAGAAAACCCATTATTATCACGCACAATTCCGAAAGGAAGCTCTTCCCCACTTGCAACAACTGAGCCCGAATGGATTCTGTTCAACTTCAAAAGTGGCAAGGGGAGAGAATATTTGCCAAAATTCACACATTTGTCAAGATTGTCGATCACGTCGTCTAAAGTATCCAGCATGACAGGCAATGTTAAAGAGGTCTTGATAGGATCACCAGCTAGACAGATATCCACTTTTCCATTACTGTCTATCTCGTTCTTCAGTGAAAGAGCATTAAGCAGCTCACCAAAATATGGTAGAAAAAGAAGCATAAATGGGTTTATCGAAGTTCTCCTCATTTTATACGATGAATTCGTAAGATCCACCAGAATCCCTTTGAATACCTTCAGGATTTGAATTACTCTAGCTTTAGAAAGAGAATTCTCAACAAATTGAGAAAATAGGGGGATAAATGCATTGTAAATCCTTGTCACATGCTCATCTATGCATGCACGCACAGGACATGAAGAGCAACTCAATGAACAACTTTCTTCGGAGCCAATTTCTGATCTAGAAATGCGCCATTCCTTGTCTCCACTCTGTCTTCCAGGCAATGTGACTGAGGTGTCGTCTGTGGAATGGACATCTCTCTCTAGTTCTTCAGATTCACTTCTATCACGGTCTTCAAGTACAGAAAGCATATGAGATGTAAAGCCTCTTCGGCATTCTTTTGTAAAGTTGGTGATTGCAGCTGACAAAGCAGTCTCTGTAGTAATGTTTCGTCGAGACAGAACCTACAACATAAAAGCCTTCAGACAGAGAAATACAATCACAGGTCTAATTACTTGTACATGAAGGGATTACAGAATCAAAACGGAAGAATGTCATTTCTATGTCTGTACCTACCTCAGGCCAATTCCTTGTGTACCGCTTGGTAACATCATAAACTCCATCTTTTGCAATAGCAATAACGTAGTTCAGTTTCTTTTTCCATCTAGAAAAAGGTAATTTGGAAATCAAAGAAAAGTTCCAAATTTTATATAAGGATGGTGGGAGAAACTCTACCTTGAACATCCAGAAACATGACAATCGAATTAATTAAGAAATATAGATGGTGTTGTTGATAGAAGTACCCTTTTTCATATAATAATGGTTTGTCACAAGCTCCCTCACCAGGATCGAGATGCATCCATCTATAAAATCATGTGGAAACTATCATCACTGACATGGCCAGCAGAGTCATTAGCTGACTTAATAGTTGAATGCTTGTGCATCAACGGTAACAATCAGTCTTACCTCCCTAAAGTTGGGGAGAAACACTCTGTCCAAATATGATCTGTGAAATCCAGGATCTGAAATGAAAAAATTTGGAAATAGCTCCAGTTATCTCTCCACCTATGTTAAAATTTCTTAATGAGCTTTTCTCCCTCTCCTATGTCTTAATAAGTGGCAAGTAATATACTTGTTGGAAAAAGCATATCGTATGTTGAGGTATAACTGTAACTTTTTATAAAGTGAGACGACAGTGGTCAAATAAGCTGGTGACCCTCCATCTAGTGTGAAATACTCCAGAAGAAATAAAGAATGAAATCATAATTCAACAAAGAGACCGTTGAACTTATAGTCATTAAGATTTAAAGGCTTATAGCTTAAAAACACAAGTGGGAACAACTAAAATTGGACAACATCAATATGCAGAATTCTTCCTTCCATCATCACTTTTGTAAGAATCACAGATAGAAAATGCACTCTAAATTAGGAATACCTGATATCCCTTTAAATTAAATAAGTCAGATAGAAAAGAATTCATTTAAGTAATAATTTCATAACAATCTTCAATCTTTACAAGATTTTGAATGTTCCCATGATGCTCTCCCTGTTTTTTCTGTAAAAGACGTTCCTTCTCAAACATCAAGGACAGAAATACACTACAGCTGAATCCAACTCTCTTTTACATAGATGGGATTAAAATTTGGAAGTAAAATAAAGAAAATATTTTATTTTTTAATTCATTATTATTTAATCATATTTTTGCTTTTAAAATTTTGTTATTGTTTAATAATGACAATTACATAATTTTTTAAAAAAATCAATTAATGGGTTAAGCATTCATACAATTTAGAACTAACTCTTGCAGATAACTGCTTTGTTCAGCAGTTAATTTATAATGCACATCGTATATATTGACATAAATAGAAAAGTTTCAGTAGCTGTTCCATTTGTATCTGTCTAAACCATCAGAAACTCTAATTTTTTGGTTTCCGTAATATGGTTGTCGTTTTTTTATTTTTTAAAACACAGCAACTGAACAATAACGCCCAAACGTGTTTTAACAGTAAGCTTTATTTTTAATAAAAACCACAACTAAAAACAGAAAAAAAAAAAAAAAAAGAAAACAAACACCCCCTCAATTGTTGATTTAGAAACACCTATGTATTCAGTTTGTAGATCAACAATTCAATTTATACAACTAAAAACTATCATTTTGTCAAATATAACGTGCAATTTTCTAGTAACAACTGTTCATTTAGTGGTGTGGCGTATCAAAATTACCTAAAAACTCGTCCTACAAGTAAAAACCTGATACAACCTCCTTACTGTTTAGATTCTCCAGTTTCAATATATACTGAAATTGCTGAATGGTAGAAAGCAGTAGTATCACTGTTCATAACTGACAATATACCACTAAGGAATGGGATGAATTTGTTTGCAATCATCCAAGTGTATGCTTGTTACTGAATTCAGATAAAGGGACTAATCAATTGAACAGATTAAAAACATTAATGCACTTAATGTTTCCTCCAGAACAACAAGAAATTTGGATTTGGATCCAAAAATAGACTAACCAATCGAGATTCATAGCCAAAAGCATGACAGTAAAGTGTAAAGCAATTAGCCCACTCCCCACAACGGCCCTGTCGAGTTTCAACAAGCTGCATAAAATGGTGGAGAGATAAGATAACATAGAAGAAGTTCATTTAAATTCAAACATCCAACAAGTAGAGGAAAAACCTTTAATGGATCATTATAGCGTGGGAATCGAGTGATTCTTGTGCAAATATCACAACTGTGGTTTCACCAGAGGAGAAAATAGAAGAAAACATACAAATTAAGAAGTCACGAATCTGAAAAGCATATATGCAGAAAATTAAACAAGATACAAGACCTCTAACTAAGAAATTAAAGTTTTAGACAAATAGGAGAAAATTCCAGATAAATCATTTCTGTCCTGCACATGTAATGATCAAAGGTGGTTTTGCAAGAAGTTTTATAACATAAAGACCCCCATTGACATTTAGAATTCACAATAGACGTGGATTCTGGAAAGGAATACAGATATTTGTTCTAACTTAAGCTGGAAGTTGTAAGTGGATTGAATTCAAGATCTTTGCTGGAGCACTAGTTACAACATTGAGTACAAAAGAATGACTGCAAATTCCCATAGAACCACCATAGTCTAAACATAAACTCAGCAAACTCCTGTTGCTACTCCCAATAGTCACAAAGAGAGAAGCATCTTCCAGTGAGTACACTTCTATTTGCATTGGAACATCGCAGTCACAATTGGAAAGAACAGGTTGATCATGATGGAAATTCCGAATCAGTATGAGGAAGCTAGATACAGAACTTACACAGGAAGGTGGCAGAGAGAGAATGGGGGTGCAGGAGGGGTGGAAAATGAGAGGCATTTAACCAAGAAGACTATAAACGAAATAGTGTCAGTACATACTGATATAGTTCAACTCGAGTTGCTCCATATTGAGTCTCTGAAGGAAGTGCCTCACCCATTCCTTGATTAACAGTATCATTGCCACAAGCATCACAGGAGGGTGCATTGACCCATCTACAACGTCAGAAGATCATTATCAATGCAAGCAATTGCATAACAAGGAGATCAACTTTTGTAAATAAAGGACTACAAAAGCTCTCCACAACCTCAGCACACAAAGCAATTTACTAGTTTGAGCTAAAATTACTTCACGGAAACAGATTGCCAAATTTTAGTAAATAAAAATAAAAATCTTTGATTCCTAAAGTCTACAGACAACATGGCCCCAAAATCTAGAGAAAAGGCATAATTGGCCTATTAATAAGTTAGGCAAACAGATTTTTTCTGTCAAAACAAACACTAAAGACATCAGTAATGCCAGGTCAGAGAGTTAGGAACATCTAATTTTAAGCAATAAATCAAGAAACACTGAAGAAGATCTCATGCACCCCTGCCTGTTGTCCCCAAGGATGCAATATTTGTTAACAAAAAGCACTTAAACATTAATAATGTCCTCATTAGTGTTTGCCTAGACACTAAAGGCATTCAGTATAGGATATGCTGATAAACTTCAAAGCTTTCTAAATGTAGAAATTCCTTCCCATAAGAAGGAATGCTATAACATAAACTTTTTGAAGGTACGACTGTGACTTGATAGAGCTTCCAAAAATGGCAGCATATTTAAATATAGAATGGATTTACTAGACTTTTAAAAGCGTGATCTTGTATGTCTGCCAAACTGAAAGATCCAATCAAATTAATCCTAGAATTTGGATATCAATAAAAGAAAGCAAATTGCCATTAAGCTGGACAAGAGTGCATTAAACAAGTTGATTTTTCCTCTTATACTATTAGGTCTGATCCTCTTCCTTTACATGTAACATAAAATTGATATCAGCCTACTTACTTCACAGGGTAATAGAAGTGTTGGATTTCCCTTTCTTACTTAAATCCAATGTAAAAATACTAAAGAGATGACACCTGAATGATTGCTTGAACCAGTAAAGCAGCTGCAGTAGGAAAGCATGGTCTTGTTCTTTTGTTGTCGGTTTGAGGTTACCCTCCTACAACATAACCATGAGAAAAACTGATTACCATTATGTATAAGAACAAACATCATGTATGATCTATATCAATAAGCAGCCCCATCCGTTGGCAAAATATTATTAATTTTATGGCATTCTAAAAATCACACTACACCCATGCTTTACTGACCAAAAAAATTAGGTCCAACACAACAACCATAAATGTAATCATATCGATGACCAAATGCCTTTTGGTCAGTGAGCATGTATCGAAGCATGAGAACCATAAATGTAACCACACAGATATCAAAATGCTTATTGGTCACTGAGAACCAATTGAAGCTCAAAATTCCTATACCAATAGTCATATATCAATTGGATGAAGAGTCTACAACCATTGATCCCATATGAATATGCCAATAGATTGGTTTTTTAAAGTACAAAAATTTCCCTCTCGTAAGGCACAAAATATTTTTATCTCCTCCATTTTATGAGAGGCATTTCATATTCTGTAACTTCTTACGCTCTCATCTTTTATTTTTTATGGATGATTTTTTCTTCAAAGAATCCACTAGAAGCAGGAGAATGGAAAAATAAAATCACTTTTAGTCAGTATAATAACCAGATATGCAATTTAGAATCGAGTAAGAACCATATAGATATCTTACACATGATCCTTGACCATTGCGTTATATACAAACTGACCTTACTAATTGCCAGTTTAATCCAATTATTCACAATTGCATCCTTCTCAGAACCTAAAAGTGATAAAAGCTAACAGTTACTCATATCACAACCAGCTACAAGGAAAGAAATAAGATCTGTAACCTTTGCCAAGAAAACCAATGCTTTCTCCTCAAGCTCTTCTATAGGAACTGTCTTCCGTGCTGCCTCCTGTCGCAATGGGTCATCGTACTACAAAGAAAAAGTAGGCTAATAAGTCAATAAATAGTCACCCCATTTACTATCGATTGTCACATATCCGCATAGGAAAGAAAGTTTATAGAGGACATAAATTATTTTTACTTCTCGGGTCACACGAAATAAATAATCACACATAGAAAAGAAGATCTTAATTTCTCTCCACAAACCGACCAAACAAACATTAAGAACAAGAAAACAATTCGAAGGTTAAAAAGCAGTCATCACAACCATCACGTGGCATTCAATACTAACATTCTTTCCAATAAGAAACCAATAATTTGGTATTACCATCAAAACTTGAGTAACATACGGTCGAATGCGGGCCGCGAAGTATTCACTTTGTCCTTGAACAGCAAACTCCTGCAACATCAGCGCCTCTTCCTCGGCCTAAAACACCAAACCCAACACATTACATAACATTACTAAAAAAAAAAGACAAAATAAATTAATGTTGAAATTATGAAAACCGATAAACGACCTGCAGCATTCGAGCAAATTCCTCATCGGACTTCAAAAAATCCTCGCTACATTCCCCCTCGTCATTGATGGAAAGCAACTTGATTCGGTCAGTGAAATCAGAGCCATCCAATACGGGTTTATCATCATCTTCTCGAAGAATCTACACAAGCCCATAAGATCGTCAACAAAGCAGAACCGAAGGAAAAAAGACAGACAGAGAAAGGAAAAGGAGACCTTTTGTTGGTGGGGAGGAAGTGAGGTGAGTGAAAAAAGCTGAAACTTGAAAACTTCGAAGCCATCGTCGGAGTCGTAATCGACGTCAAAAGTGGAGTTGCGGTGACTGACGTGTACTTTTCGACCAACCATAGTTTCTCTCTCTTGGACTTGTTTGTCTGTCGTCTGCTTTTGCCTTCACTTCAAACCCCTATCTTTTAACCACTAACCAACCCCTTCATTCTTATCACATATAAATAATTTCCTATTGTTATTATTAATACATTAAATATAAACCTGGTGGAGGTGGTGGAGCCGAGAAAGTTTTGAAACCTCATCCATATCAATCAACGTCTACCGCCCTCCTCCTCCTCCTCCTCCTTCATTAAATGCTATCTAACAAATACCAGTCGCCTTTAATTTTCTGTCCTCCCAACAAATGTCGCTCCCACTACTTCTTTTACTGCATCATATTATATATACTTTGTCAGACATGGCCTGCCTTTCATATTTTTCTTGCCCAACTTCTTACCAATCTTTCTTCATTTGTGCCTGTACTACAATATTCCTTGCCATATCTATATATCTATATCTATATCTATATCTATATCTATATCTATATATATAGTTGTCTTGTTCTTTTTCTTTTTCAGCAAAAATGGCAGCTCATAACGGCACTACTAGTAGAGTAAGTGTCCACTCCAAGCTAACGGCGGTGTCAAGTAAGCCAGTGGACGCCGGCAAGATACATCAGCTGTCTGCAGTGGATCATGCAATGGCTCTTCACTCACTTCACGTCATTTTTTACTACAAGAAAAACCCGTTTGGATTTTTTGATTTGGACCCGCTGAGGGTGTCATTGTCGGAGGTGCTGTCGTTGTACCCGCCGGTAACTGGTCGACTGAAGATACGTGAGGCGGGGAATTGGGAGGTGAAGTGCAATGATGCTGGTGTTCGTGTTTTTAGAGCAAAAGTTGGTTGTACGCTTGATGAGTGGTTGAGATCTGCTGATGCAGCGGAGGAGAAAGATCTGACAGCTTGGGAGGAAATGCCTGAGGATCCTAGTACATGGGCACCCTTCCGTTTACAGGTAGGCTTTTATTTATCTATGCTGTCCTATGTCTCTCGGCTTCTTTTCCGGTATTGTTCAGTGTTTATATCATGTCTGTGCTGTTGGGTCTACCGAACTTCTATAATGAGGTATGAAATACAACTTATTGTTAAGAAAACTGCGTTTGTTTGTACTGTTTCAAGTTCGTTTTACATTTTGGTTTATGCTGAGATATTTATACACACCCCTTTTCCTACAGGTAAATGAATTTGAAGGAGGCGGTGTAGCTTTTGGACTAAGTTGTCCGCATATCATAGCAGACCTCACCTCTGTTATCCTCATTTTCAAGGCTTGGGGCGAGACTCATCGCAAGGAGACCATTGGGCAACCACCCTTGTTCCACACATCAATACTGGCTGAAACATCAATCCCTAAACCTCTTACCAATTCATTCAGTCACTATGCAGCTAAGGCCACTGCACAAGTTAAACCTTCCTCAGAGAAGATGGCCACAGCCGCCTTCAAATTCTCTGATTCAACGATCAGGCAATGGTTTAATACGGTTGGCGATAGATGCCCCAATGCCACTCCATTTGATCTGTTGGCATCACTTTTTTGGATGCGTATTGGGCGCTTAAAGACTCCACGACATGACCATGAACACACCCTCTCAGTTTGTTTGGACTTGAGAAGGCTGGTGCAGCCGCCAATCCCTCTAGGATACTTTGGCAATGCCTTGCATTTTTCAACGCTGTCACGAAGTCAGAAGCAAATGGAAAGTAACGAGTTAGGAGAAGTAGTGGATTTGATGCACCAGCATATTTCAAGTGTGAGTGAGGGCCAAGTTCGTTCAGCTATAGATTGGCTTGAATCGCAGAAGGAAGAGGGAGGGAAGTACGCTGCACCATTCAGAATGTATGGTCCTTATCTGACTTGTGTCAACATGGAACAGATGATCACAGGGCATCAATCCTTGCTGTATGCAGCAAGCTTTGAGAATAACGAAAAGCCGGTTCACGTTGCTTGTCATGTAGGAAATGTGGAGGGTGAAGGTTTGGTTTTGGTCACTCCTCTAGAAGAAGGGCTTGCACGGATGGTGATAGTAACACTGCCTAAGGATGAATTGGCTAAGTTATGTGAAGATGAAGGCATCCTGAGACTGGAACCCAAGTTGCTCCTACATAGAAATGAACGTTAACCTATGCTATTTTCCAGGCATCTAATCAAGTAGCATGTGTTGTTCCTTTCGAGAATCCTCAACTTTTAAGTTTCTGTTGGATGGCAAAAGCTTCATAATTGCCCAAGCTATGCTTGTACGTATCAGTATAGAAATTTAAGATTCTTAACCAAAACCTCATCCTTTAAGCCAAGTGGTTCTGTAGCCACACCAGCTCTAATTTATTATTGATCGACTTAGTAGTATCGAAAGAATTCCACTTGTCAAGTCATTATTCTACTCCCAAGTCCCGAAGGAACAAATTGTTGTTTATAATTGCATTCAAGTTGAAACTTTGCCATCTTTAGGTGGGGTATTAGCAAACTTCCATGACAAATAGCTCATGGATGCATAGGTTCGATCGCCTGCTACCTCTTGAATAGGTACAGCATCAGAAACTTCTTTGAGTTCGGCTGCTGTAAGTTTCACCCTTAAAGAACCTATATTCTCATCCAGGTTTTTTACCTTGGTAGTCCCTGCAATAATTCCATGTCAAACAGTTAAATGATGATGCAGTTGTGTCCCATCTTCTGCATTTCAAACGATGCAATATAATGAAGAAACTCAGAGGATGGAAAGACCCAGTAAGTAAATTACAGCAAATCTGTTAAAACTGCAAACAGACAAGGCAATCTCTAACCAGTATGCATTACGGTTAGCATGCAAATTTTGAAGTTTCCCCAGATCATAGCATAATTTTTTATATTGCTAGAAAGATAGCTAATGGATGTTTAGATTACATTGCTGAGAAAATCTGCGAGCCAGTAATGCAGTCTATTGGCTTTTTGTTTATCCTAAATTCACTAATACAGGAAACCCACTGCATAACTAATAATACTTGAGTAAGATCATATGTCAAATTGTACTGAAGTTTATACAATACATTTGCTGGAACATCTCATGTTAGTATCTTGTAACAATATAAGCTAGTTTAAGTTGACGCAATGGAGAAAGAAAGTCACTGACCAGGGATAGGAACAACATCATCTCCTCGTTGAAGAATCCATGCCAAAGCTAGTTGCGAAGGAGAGCATTGATGTTTCTTTGCAAGGTTGTCCAATCGATTGTAAATGATTTTATTCTTGTCCAAGTTTTCTCCATGAAATCGAGGATGTGTAGCCTAAAAATAGAAATTACTATAATTAAGTTAATCAATTTCACTTTCTATAAGTAAAAAAGTTAGAATCTCAAAATCATAAAATAGTTCATACAATCACATCACTGATGAAAAATATTATATCATGGTGCAACAACTTTCAAGAACGATATATATGGAATCCAATGTCACATACAATTTTACTAATTGAAAGCACATGTTGAATGTTTCAGAACAATTACCGTAAAACGATCATAAAAACTGAATCTAAATTACAAGCTTATGTGAAGATCTTTTGATGCATTAATGCCTCAATAAAAGGATAAGACAATACATACCAACATGCTATTAGCAGGCAAGCTTTCCACAATTGCTTTGCCTGCAAAGAATCCACGACCGAGAGGACTATACGGAACTATTCCAATGCCAAGCTCCCTACACAGACAGAAGTCTTAGAACAGTAATCTAAATTCTCCAGAATATAACTTTTAGCTCATGGGGTTGCTGCCAAAAATGGGCACTATAATTTTCTCCTAAACTCTCTAAAAAGTGGCAGTGTTATTATCACTTTTTGCTACAATATTGGTATGGACCTGACCTGCAAAGTGGAATAATTTCTTGCTCAATGTCACGAGTCCAAAGGGACCACTCCATTTGTACAGCTGTAATGGGATGAACTGCATGCGCCCTCCTTATCGTATCAGGACTGGCTTCAGATAAGCCAATGAACTTAACTTTTCCCTCTTCCACCAGCTTTTTCAGTTCACTCATCTACATCTCCAGGAAAGTCATCAAGTAAATGCCCTCATACTTCCATAACTTAGAATAGCAGCTATATAGTGAGTTGATACATTATGCCAGATAATCACATCAGACGTCCAGTAGAAGAAGAAGATCTCTTACGGTTTCCTCTATAGGCACAGATTTGTCCACTCGATGTTGATAATATAGATCAATGTAATCCACACCAAGGCGCTTCAAGCTAGCTTCACAACACGAGCGAACGTATTCAGGAGTGCCCTTAACTATCACATGAGGAGCTTGAACTCCAACAATACCAAACTTGGTAGCCAATTGAATTTTTTCTCTGGGTAAATGCTTCAAGGCCTGAAAATGATATCTGACATTAGTGTTGAATTTAAAGACTAGTTTGTATTTCCCATTGTCAAAACGCAAACTAGATAAAGTCACAGGCGGAAGCAGGTACCTTCCCAACCAGAGTCTCATTAGTATGGGGTCCATAGATATCTGCTGTATCAAAAAATGTGATTCCCTTGTTGAAGGCATCCTTCAGTATTGAGATTCCATCTTCATCGGAGAGAGGAGCATTATAAATTCCAGTTAAACCCATGCATCCAAACCCCAACTTTGACACCTAAAAAGCCCATAGGATAAAAAAACATGTGAATACAATGTGAAAAGGAAAAAGATAAAGAGGATCAAGCACCTTTCTCTGTGAACAAACTGCAAAAATGAGTCATCTTTATCCCATGAACAGAGTTAATAGATACAAAACCAATAAGATGGTATGCAGACTTCTCTGCCAGCTAGAATGCAAATGGAAGATGGGGTTAGAGTTCTAAAAAATGTTTCTCTTCTGATAAAGTGAAGCCATAAACAGTAAATTATCTTACCGTCTCTCAAACTGGGATACATGACAACTAATATCAACCTATGAAAACTACATTCTTTGGCAACCAGAACCCAAAGTTTATGTTAAAAACCAGTTGGGATCTCAAAGAAAAGTATAGCGAAAAGAAATTCAGTAAAGTGAAGCCATAACCTTTCATTAAGTTTGCAGTAAAACTTGCTAACCGTATCCTCAACTGGGCTAGGTAACAAGTAACCTGAATCTATAAAAGCTACATCCTTGGGTAACTAGAAATCAGAGTTCATATGAAAGCGAAAAGAAAACAATTGGGATCTGAACAGAAAGGTGATATGAAACAGAGAAACTAGAAATGTCTTATGTTTCTGAAAATTGAAACGTTACCTCTAGTCCTTGACTGCCCAGATTAACTCTGGGAACTTGGATACTATTCTCTTCTGTCATCTTTAGTTTGGAGGGTGTTGGATGCTTGCAGCTAATTCGGAAAGAGGGGTAGGTTGATTATTTTGAAAAAAGAAAGGAAAAAAAAGGAAGTTACAACGAGAAATGTTAGCAGTGGGTAGGTAATGCAGACCACAAGAACACTTGCGGGGAGACGATCAATTGAAGAAGATCAATAAAATAAGTAAAATAGATGCACCAGCCGGGAATCGAACCCGGGTCTGTACCGTGGCAGGGTACTATTCTACCACTAGACCACTGGTGCTTTTGTTGCCGAAGCTATTTTTTTTTTATCTACTTCTTTTTATAATCTTTGTTCTCCCATCTACGAACCGCCGAGAGAGCCAAACACAACTTTAGTGAGGTAGACACAAAATTGTGATGGAAAATTTCATCCATGCCAAGCAACGACACCAACCTAGCATCTCAGCCCCTGATTCCAATCTTCAAAGGAGAAAGATATCACCTCTGGAGCCTTAATATGCAAATCATGTTCAAGTCTCAAAAGCTATGGGACTTGGCGGAGAAAGCGTATCATCAAGAGTCAAATTCGACACCGGCTAATCCTGAACAACGATTGCGGGAGATTCGAAAGGACGCTAAAGCTGTATTTCTCATCCAATCAGCACTGGATGACGTCGTTTTTCTGTGAATTTCATCAGTTCAAACAGCCAAAAAAACCTGGAAAATTCTAAAGCAAGAATATTTGGGCTACAAAAAGGTAATTACTGCTTAATTATAAACTCTTCATCGAGATTTTGAAATGTTGGCAATGAAAAATAGCGAATCGGTAGAAGTACATTTATCTAGTGTCTGGGGTTGTGAATTTTATGAGGTCATATGATGAATGTGCTAGTAATGAAATTGTTACGAGCAAGGTTGCGAGGAGTTTAACCCCAAAATTTGATCATGTGGCTAGTACAATTGAAGATCAAAGGGTTTATCTATTTATTCATTTGATGAATTGATTAGCTTTCTGATAGCACATGCATCATTATCACAATCGTCATTCCCGAAGTCCCACATTGAAATAAGATCTGAGGGGTCTAATAATATGCAATTTTACCCCTATATTGTAGGGAGGTTGTTTCCAGTAAATCCATATACAAACATAACAAGGATAATAATGAAACAGGTTGAAAGAGTAAATACGTAAAGAATACAGTAAGAAAGGCGTATAATGAATAAAATAATTAATAAAGAAAAGACTAAAATAATAATAAAAATAATACATAATACATAATAATAATAATGATAATAATAATAATAATAATAATAATAATAATAATAAAGAGATTAAAATATAATAATAACAAAAATATAGATAATAATAATAATAATACTAATAATAATAATAGTAATAATAGTAATAATAAAGATCGCAGAAATCAGGAAACGTCAAGTACGTGACGCCTAGCAGATGTCTTTACGGGCTTGTCAGGATGCTCGATATAGCAGAGTTGTCAGTAGATGCCAGGGATATCTTTCCCTGCTTACACCAATAAAACCAAAGACAGACAACATATCTTTCCACGAAGAATAATACCACAAAGATGGAAGAACCTTGTTCTTTAATTTGTGTATCAGATTTAATTTTAGTTAATTTGAAATATATCATCTTCTTTAAAGAACAAACTAAGAAAGTTGGGTAGGATCAAAATTACGCCACAATTTGATTTAGTTGATAAGTGAAATTCAATTCTTAAGTTAAAAAGAACAAGAGGATTTTCTCCTCTCAAGATGGCCGACGGCTCACAAAAAACACTATGAACAAAAGTTGTCTCAAGTAACCTAGATAACGGGTAAAGAACAAACCAAGAAAGTTGGGTAGGATCAAAATCACCTCACAATCTGATTCAGTTGATAAGTGAAATTCAATTCCTAAGTTGAAAAGAATAAGAGGTTTTTCTCCTCTCAAGATGGCCGACGGCTCACAAAAAACACTATGATCAAAAGTTGTCCTCCAAAAATCCTCAAACATAAGTATTTATACTTAGGCTTAATGCTAAAAAAACTTAGGCTTAAAATATATGGAAGTCCAAAATATAATTATAACTTAAAACAAGTCCAAAATAGAATAATAAAACATGTCTAAGCCTGGCCTAATGCGCTCCCAAGTCTGACCATGATGTACAGCCCAATATAATGGTCTTCAAGTCCCAAGTGTGTCCAATTCAAGGATTTGAGCTAAATGAATCAATTTGGACTGTGATTCAGATAGCTCGCCTCATATAAGCTTGGTGTATTCCATTCTCTCCACAAATTGGCCCACATGCGCATAGAGAGCCTCCTTGAATCTCTAGGTCCTAGTTTTGGACATAGGTCCAACTGGAAAGATAAGCTCGCCCCCATCACGCATGTCATTTTTATAGTGATCCTTGCTCCTGCTCACATCAAACTTGTTCATGAGCCATTCTCCTATCAACAATGCCTTCAATAGAGAATGGTTTGTGGACAGTGAGTTCCCAAATCACATGTCTGGAACAACGTGCTGTTCAAAGAACTTGATGAGTCCCATAAAGGAGAAGTTCAACTTGGAGACGACAAGGAAATGAAGGTTGAAGGGATAGGTACAATTGTCATTAAAACCACACACGATAATGTTAAACTTCTTCGTCATATGCAATATATTCCTAACTTAGCACATAATTTGTTAAGTGTTTGGCAATCGATGAATTGTGGATATATGATTGTGTTTGCTGATGGCTATTGCTCTGTTCATGATAAAAGATCTTGTCAGTGACTTGTTAATATTCAAACGACTCAAAAATAAAATGTTCCCTTAGAAGTTGCATGCGTGAAAGATTGTACTTTTGTTACTAAAACTGATGATGCTAAGTTATCGCACTCGCAGTATGGGTATTTAAATATGAAAGGGTTGAAACTACATGGATAAAGTTGGTGATGGGAATTGTTTATTTTTTATTTTTTAAAACCCTCGGCTTCAGCTGCTTCCGCGTGTCCCTCTTGTGCGTCCACACTGGCTTGTGCCTGCGTGTCTGCTTGCTAATTGATCGTCGTTTGTTGCATGATTTCCCCTCTGGTTATGCGTTTTGCTCCACCTTTAGCTACTCATTTAATTCACAATCGATGGGCCCCTTTTTACTCAAACCTCTAAAGCCTGCTCTCGATTTGCGTGAATTTCCCTCTTGATGTCTACTGTCCGGTGCGTGATGTCCTTGTAACGCATCTGTGTCCAGCTGCTTCCAACGCTAATTTGCTCTCCTTTTGTCTACGCTCCCCTATGCTTGTCTCCACTTGCTTATTGTGTGTCTAATTTTTGTTGCCTCCACGTGTTGCTTCAGCGCCGCTATCTCCCAACTGCCTTTCTTAATTTATTTTGCAACCTCTCTGCGTCTACTGTTCGGAGGATGGGACAATTAAGGGTCTCAATCACCTAAACCCTTCAAATATTCTGCGTGCTCTTGGTTTAATCCTACAAAAATGCTGGCTGTTGCGTGATTTTAAATCCTCCCTTGATTAGACAATTAAAATGTATCTTGCTCCTACTTCTCTCCAACTTAGTAATCAACATAAATTGAAAACAAATTAAGTAATTTATCATAAAAATAGGATTGAAATTATATAAAAATACATAATAAAATATAAGATAATTCAATCATATCAAGTCTTTTCCCTTAACAAAAAAGCTCACTTTTTTCTCTTTCTTTTTTCTCTTCTTTTATTTTTTTGAGCTCTTCTCTCCTGCACATCTCACTTTCTTTTCCTCACTTATACAATTACTCACTATTGGGCCAAGCTCATTTTTCTTTTGGGTCTCTTTTCTCTCTTTACTTTTTTTATTCTTACTACCCGAACCCTCCTCACTATTATTTGTTTTTATTTGGTCCAGGTACAATTTATGAGGTGATAAAAGTAGTAGAATGAAATTCCTACCCTTAAACTTAAAGGAATATCTATTGGTATATCCATCATGTACCACCCTCTTGTCAAACTGCGAAGGTCTCCCAAGTAACATATGACCAGCTTCCATTAGTACCACATCACACAACACCTCATCCTCATATCTCCCTACTGAAAATGACACTACAACTTGCCTAGTCACCTTCACACTCGCACTATCATTGAACCATTGTAAATTGTATGGTTCCAGATGTTTCCTACATGTCAAACCCAATTTTTGTACCATAGTCCAACTAGCTGCATTAGTGCAACTACCCCCATCAATAATCAAATTGCATACTTTTCCACCATCTAAACACCTCGTATGGAAAAGATTCTCTTTCTGATCTATAGCCTTATCTGTGGCCCTAGCATTCAGTACCCTCCTAACTACTAGTGCTTCCCTTGTAACAGCTCTATCAAAATAACTATCATCCTCAAAATCATTATCAACAATAATCTCAGATTCATTATCACTATCTTTCGAATCAATCATCCCATTATCCCTCATAATCATGACTTTCTTATTTGGACATTGAGATGCAATATGGCCAGTACTCAAACACCTAAAACATTTAATACTAGAATGCTTACTAGAAGAAGCTTAGGTATTAGGTTTATCTTTAAGATCAAACCCTACATTTGGCCTTTTGGATGTCTCTTTGAAGTCCAGGCCATTGTTTTTTGACTTCTCCTTTCTCTTGGACCATTTTCAACTCCATGATTGGCTAAAATTTGCCCAACTTCTTACTGCCACTCTAGTTTTAATTTATTTCTCTACCTTCATAGCCATGTGTACCATGTCCTTAATCTCCACGTAGTGTTGCAATTCTACCACATTAGTTCAAATCACTCAAGAACCGTGCCATGGTTGCCTCCAAGTCCTCCTCTATATTGGCTCGGATATAGCCACCTTCATCTCCTTGTGGTAATCCTCTACTAATTTAGACCCCTGAGTGAGTCTCTGAAATTTTTGATGCATCTCCCTGTAATAGTAAGAAGGCAAAAATCGTTTCCTCATGCATGCCTTCATATCGTCTCAAGGAGTAATTGGCATCTCTTTATTTCTCTTTCTGGATGTCACCAACTGATCCCACCATATTAGTGCATATCTGTAAATTCAACAGCGGCTAGCTTTACGTTTTTATCTTCAGAAAAATTGTGACATTCAAAAACCAAGTTCACCTTCCTTTCCCACTCTAAGTAAGCCTCTGCATCCCTTTCTTTGAAGGCTGAGATCTGCATCTTGATGAATTTAAGATCTCCATCTCTCCGGTTAAATGGCTCAACTCTCTAAGCTCTCCTAGGTCTGCGTGCCTCAAACTCCTCCTCCTCCTACTCAAAGTCATCCTCCTCTGGCTCATACCGAGGTGGTAATCTATAAGATGGTGATTGCTGCTGACGTACGCCTGCACGGCTCCCTTGAGATTCCTCATGTCTCCCTTGTTTGAGCTCATCTATCTGTCCCCTAATATCAGTTAAGGCTAGATTGGATCTCTCAACTTGTTACTGGATGGCTCTCAAAATGAAAGCGATATTTGCATCTCCCCCTTGGTTGTCATCATTACTGTCTCCCTGTGACATTGTTAATAAAATGATATACCTGCAAAACAAGTTTAGTGATAAACAACTTCACACACTCTCTCACTTGTTTCACTTAAATGATGTCACTTCCTTCGTGTTTAAGTCACGACAATGACTCCCTTAAATAAGCTCACAAATTCTTGCCTTTTACCACTCAATCTCCTCTGAAATTCAATTCACCACTTGGAATCAATTCTCAACTGATCAAAAGAATCAAAAGAATGCAAAAATTTCGAACCAACTAGCAAGTACGCGTATGACTAAACAAAAAAAAGAAAAAGAAGAAGAAAAAGATTTTTTTGGATTTTTTTCCGGAATATTTTTTCATAAATTTTTTTTCTTGGATTTTTTTTGACTTTTTTTGGACTTTCTTTTATTTTTTCTGGAACTTTTTTGGAATTTTTTCTAACTTTTTTCCTGGATTTTTTGAACTTTTTTTGGACTTTTTCCTTTTTTTTAAATAAACACCGAAAGTTTCAACAAAAAAAAACAAGAAGAATAATTTAAAACTCTAGCCAAAATAAAAACAAGAAGAAAGATTGAAACCCCAAGCAGAAAATTGATTGACACCTGAATTGATGAACTAACAACAATTGGATGGTAATAGGCAGCGGTTTCTTGAATTCCGATGGAGTTAAATAAGAATTCTCCCCTACACCAACGCCCTCATACCAACTAACGCGCACCACAGAATTGAAAGATTGAAAAGTTCGGATTTAAGGAAAGAAGAAGATGATAGATTTCAAATTAACTAAAATTAAATCTAATACGCAAGGTTTCAAATTTACCTACTAGACCTTACGAAAAATCTTGTCTCAAGTAACCTAGATAACGGGTAAAGAACAAACCAAGAAAGTTGGGTAGGATCAAAATCACGTTACAATCTGATTCAGTTGATAAGTGAAATTCAATTCCTAAGTTGAAAAGAATAAGAGGGTTTTCTCCTCTCAAGATGGCCGACGGCTCACAAAAAACACTATGATCAAAAGTTGTCCTTCAAAAATCCTCAAACATAAGTATTTATACCTAGGCTTAATGCTAAAAAAATTTAGGCTTAAAATATGTGGAAGTCCAAAATATAATTATAACTTAAAACAAGTCTAAAATAGAATAATAAAACATGTCTAAGCCTGGCCTAACGCTCTCTCAAGTCTGACCATGATGTACAGCCCAATATAATGGTCTTAAAGTTCTAAGTGTGTCCAATTCAAGGATTTGAGCTAAATGAATCAATTTGGGCTGTAATTCAGATAGCTCTCCTCATATAAGCTTGGTGTATTTTATTCTCTCCACAAATTGGCCCATATGCGCATAGAGAGCCTCCTTGAATCTCTAGGTCCTAGTTTTGGACATAGGTCCAACTGGAAAGATAAGCTCGCCCCCATCACGCATGTCATTTTTATAGTGATCCTTGCTCCTGCTCACATCAAACTTGTTCATGAGCCATTCTCCTATCAACAATGCCTTCAATAGAGAATGGTTTGTGGACAGTGAGTTCCCAAATCACATGTCTGGAACAACGTGCTGTTCAAAGAACTTGATGAGTCCCATAAAGGAGAAGTTCAACTTGGAGACGACAAGGAAATGAAGGTTGAAGGGATAGGTACAATTGTCATTAAAACCACACACGATAATGTTAAACTTCTTCGTCATATGCAATATATTCCTAACTTAGCACATAATTTGTTAAGTGTTTGGCAATCGATGAATTGTGGATATATGATTGTGTTTGCTGATGGCTATTGCTCTGTTCATGATAAAAGATCTTGTCAGTGACTTGTTAATATTCAAACGACTCAAAAATAAAATGTTCCCTTAGAAGTTGCATGCGTGAAAGATTGTACTTTTGTTACTAAAACTGATGATGCTAAGTTATCGCACTCGCAGTATGGGTATTTAAATATGAAAGGGTTGAAACTACATGGATAAAGTTGGTGATGGGAATTGTTTATTTTTTATTTTTTGGTGTGTTAAGACTTTGAATATTCAACAGCTTGGATGTAGATGAAAAATATTCAAACAGTCCGAATGTAGAACGAGTAGGATACTTATTAATGACAATACCTAGGTTTTTTTAAGACTTGGAAGGCACCATTCATAAGAGATATCCATATTTAAAGCATTTATATGAGCACTCTAATTCACATATTATAAGTGATACTTCTCAACTCTTTTAGATACAAATAAACATTCTTCAACTATTAAATCATTTATAGTTTTATTCAAGAAACTGATAATTTTCTAGGATCCTCTTGAAATTTGATTAGGTCCGTAAGAAGAGCTCAGATCATTGCGCAGGATTGAGGCTTTTGGAAGCAAAAATAGCCTTCACAAGCTCTTTAATACATGCAAAATTAGGCTTCATGATTGTGTCATCTTTGTTTTTTGGTGCAAAAAAATCCCAATTCCGCGCAATTAATTTGGTCCAGTTAGAGGCTAGTGGAAATTTACGTGGAAACTCGTCTTTTTCTCCTTTTACGGGTTTTAGAAACATCAAATACTGTATTTATGAATTGTTATCTATTTAAATGAAATGGTGAATTACAATTCATTGACTTGCTAGGGCTGGGTTTAATCTTTTGCCTAGCTTGCAATGAGAATGAATGGATTCGTCCGCTTGCTGCTGGTGGTAAGTTGGACCAATCATTCATTTCTGCACAAATTCAGACACCACTGAGCTCAACCAGTCAGCTGCTAGACCATATATGAAAATTTCTGCTGAGTAAATAGGCAAATAGAGCAACTTCATTATTTAATCTCTTTTATTATAATGCAAATACACCAATCGAGTTGCAACATTTAGCAAAAAACTTAATCCAGATATCCAGCTACAGCAAAAACCAAGGTACTATATATGCGAGCCATTATTTGGTCTACTACATAACATCCCCATGGTATCTCTCTCATTTGCTTTTCAGGTTCATACTTGCGCATTCCTAGGTGGTGGAGTGTTGACAAATTTCCATGTTTGTTGGACATTCATTGATCGCCCACCAGCAACTTCATTGATGGGAACAGCATCAGAGATCTTCTTTAATTCATCTTCTGTCAGCTTAAGTCTCAATGCTCCAATATTGTCTACCAGATTTTTGGTCTTAGTTGTTCCTACAGAAACATTAGACGAAGATCACCCCAACTTAAGACTTTTGTCCCATCATTTCAACTGAGAAACTACATTACTCACCAGGAATAGGCACTACATCATCCCCTTGATTGAGAACCCAAGCAAGGGCAAGTTGAGCGGGACTGCATTGGTATGTTTTTGCCAATTCTTCCACTCTTGTATAGAACACCTTGTTCCTTTGGAGATTTTCTGATGTGAACCGTGGATGCAATGTCTATGGAGGAAGAAAATCAAATGCATCAGTGAAATCTTGAATTGTCATGTCAATGCATTCTTCACTACTACTCCAAGGAACAAATATAGATCAAACATTACACACTCAACTAAATGTAGGTTTAGTTTTACCAGAAAGGTTTGAGAAGGCAAGCTGTCTGTAGCTGCTCTACCGCCAAAAAATCCCCGACCGATAGGGCTGTATGCTACGATTGAAATTCCAAGTTCCCTAAATTACTCAAATAGTTGTGTCATACCACAGAAACACAAAATATTTGCTGCTATCTAACAGAGAAAGGAAGGGAACTATCAGCTTAGTTCTAAGGACAAATCAAACATAAGATGATTTTAACTCGGCATAGTTTCCATTAATCAACTTTCTTTCAGGTATCAGACAGATGTTACACCTGCAAAGTGGAATAATTTCTTCCTCAATATCACGAGTCCAAAGGGACCATTCCATTTGTACAGCTGTGATGGGATGAACCGCATGTGCCCTTCTAATAGTGTCAGGACCAGCTTCAGACAATCCAATGTACCTTATCTTTCCTTCTTCCACTAATTTCTTAAGTTCTTCCATCTGCCAACCAAGATAGATCAAGTATATATCAAAATTTGATAAAACTTGTTCCAGGTGTTTTTAAAAGAAGAGAAGCAAGAACAAATGAACCACTTACAGTGTCCTCTATTGGTACAGAAGTGTCAACTCGATGCTGATAGTAAAGATCAATGTACTCCACGTCAAGACGTTTAAGGCTAGCCTCACAACAGGCTCGAACATATTCAGGATCGCCTCTGACACCAGCATCTTTAAAAGTAGAACTCTTCATAACCACGCCAAATTTTGTAGCTAACTGGATCTTTTCTCTAGGTAATTGCTTTAATGCCTGTAAGATGCAACCACTTGTATTACACAATTAAGAAAAATATCAACTGATCTCTTCTCGCTTGCAATCTATCTGTAATTGAACGCATAATGTCTCTGTTGCGTGCTTAGAGTATGCTTGCCAATCATGTGAACAAGTATGTGTTGTGTGTTATATTCCTATTTGTGAAGGAGAATAAACTTCATAAATAATGAACTAAAAATAATAATGTACAGCGAACAACTGAAATTAACTTCAAGTTGAGGCCAAAAACAGTTTTGCAGAAACTTGTTTCATTTGTTCACCAGAATCTAGACACAGCAAGGCTTGTTGATGCACTAAGAATACCCAAGTACCTCCAGAAAACAAAAGGTGTGAAACTTACCTTGCCAACCAAGACTTCATTAGTGTGAGGTCCATAAACATCTGCGGTATCGAAAAATGTAATTCCTCTATTAAAAGCTTCCTTGATGATTGAAATGCCATCCTCTTCAGGGACTGGGGCATTGTACATACCAGTTAGCCCCATACAGCCAAACCCTAGCTTTGAGACCTGAAACAGCACACCCAGAGAAAAGAAAAGAAAAGCAAAAATGTGACAGAATCAATCTTAAGCTGCATTAAATCTACCAAAGTAATGATTTTTTCGACGTGGCAACTAGCAACTTAAGAATCTCTAACTAGAATATGAAAGTTAGATACTGAAAAAATGGTTCTTTACCTCCAATCCTTGACTACCCAATTTAACTCTTGGGACTGTAATTCTTTGTTCCTCAGCCATTTCTTCTTGTTCGTCGTAACTTCTTGTACTTTGGGTTTAAACGATAAGAAAGTACATTGGTAGAGACCAGTGGCACCGGAACTTTCCTATCTTTATAGGGACACGACATGGTCCCAAGTTGACTGGAATGGATACCTTCGGACTGCAGTGACGAGTGAGAATATGTCAGCAAGCTAAGTTCCTAACTAATATTCATAAAGATACAGAAAAACAACTTTTTTCGCTGCTGCCGTGTCTTCCCATAACGTGCTTTTTACGGCAATCACCCATATGTACGATGCCGATGTAATTCATGACGTCAGCGGAAACACGTCCCACATGCTTAATTTCTTTTAAAAAAATCTGAAGAGGCATTTTCGGTGAACCCGAATTGTCTGTAACATTTTTAAATCATTACCATGCGAGCCATGTGGGATCTTAGGAACGCCTTAGCACTACCACCGAGCATTTAACACCGCTGTATATACAAATAAGAGTCGAATCTTTAACCTTGCTTAAGCAAAGACTAATCCCTTACCACTGGACTTTGGTGCTTAATGGTTTTAAATATTAAAATTTGATATAAACAAAGCATTTTCATATATCGATAATCATTTTCAAATTTGGAGGGCTTTATTGACTGACCAAAAAGTCAGAAAGACCTAATGGGTGATCTTTATCACTTTTTATATCACCTTAATCGTCATCTTAAATTTAGTAAGCCTACTATTGACATATAAGTTTTAGCATCACGACCGAAGAACTATAATTTCCACCTAAATTTTTGGGGTAAAAAAAAGTATGAAGTTAGAGAGTTTATAAGTCCAAAGAAGAGCCCAAACTTCTAGACTATTTCTAAGATGCTCAAGAACCGTAGCCTCCAGTTTGGGTCGATACAAACATAGCCCATTTTTTTTTAAGAAATGAAAAAATTGGATGATTACATGTCTATGTCTTATGATGATAGTAGACCCTAATTCTTATTTGCACCACCTTGTTAAGAGATTCTTCCTTATCATTAAAAAATAATATTTGACCCAGTGTTTGTTTTAATAATTTTCACTTTTATTATAAACTTTTGTATTTTAGTTTATATTATTGCATCATGTAGGGTTGCCATTTAAAATTTGTTTGTCTTATTCTGCTTTGCTTGGTCTGTCAAGACAAGGCTTCTCTTTTTTTGTAGACACGCTTAGTTCCATCAATAATGAAATTTGTTTTACATTTTAGGGTTTCCTTCTAAGTTTTTTGTCTTTTGAAAGCTTGATTCATGAATAATGTAGTTCCAGTTGTACAAAAAGACCAATATGCTATACACTTGCCTATTTTGAGTATCAGAAAGTCTTGAGCTATAGATCTTGTTTGAGGTCTAAGTTATGCATGGAAGGATCGGTCAATTTAGAGTCCTAAAAGGTAGGCCTTCAAAGTTGATGCCTATAAAAAGTTATTAGACTAGTTCTCACTCTTTATCGAAGAAAAGAGATTCTGGCTATTGCTCGAATATCTCTTCTTGACACTACCTACATAACGTACCAAAATGCTTTGATTGATATCCTGTTAACTACTCTCAATAATGAAAGTGTCATCCTTACAATTGTTTTGGATTTCAACATCAGACTGAATGATCTCACCTTATCTAAAAGATTACTAGTCTAAGTTTAAATTACTAGTACTGAATAAGACCCTATAGCAATCAATGCCACCTTGCATCATCAAATGATCTACCGCTACATTATAACAATCATGGCCATCTTACATCATCAAATGATCTACCATTTAAAAAATCATATTGTAGATCTCAAATTTTCCAACTCAACTTCTAGTGCTTTGTACATGATAGTAGATTGAGCCCATGATTAGACTACGATAATACAAATCTCAAATAGTTGGCACCAATGTAGTTAGAAAAACTGATGCCTACATAATGGATCACCAATTACCAAAAGGTGTTTCATATTCCTTACAAGCATTTCATCCATACGACTACTCCCCCAATTCTCAAAACTTTAAGAGATGGAATTGACATATACCAGGCCCAATGAAGACTAGCCTGGATCATCAGGCACATCTGGCCTCATTTTAATGATGCGATCGATTTTATGATGCAAAGAAGGAAAAAGTGGATCTCCAATACACTATGTGAAATCTTATGGCCAACCTATGTACATTAGCCATTATCACTATCATTTTATATGAGATGTTGACCTATCTATGTGTGAGTCAGATTGTGAAATATGTTAAACAGTAAACTATGATAAAAAAGACAACGAGGATGAGACCTATGTTTGAATGAGGTAGGCAAAAATCTAATGGAAAGGAAGGCAACAACACTTCAAAGAAATTCATCATTGTCAACCTTCACAACAATTTCATCCTAAGCGTGATGATTATAATCCCTGGTTGCTCCTAATGTTTTGTAGGCCCAGGATAAAGTTAGAAAAAAGGGTCCTAGTGAATCGACAATATACAAATATGTAAACTTTAAAAGTATATTTTTATTATTAAAATTTAATATCCAAACATAAGTGACTCAAGTCATGAGTCCATATAATTAATAAACTACTAAATGATCCTAACAACAACTAACAACATCGTACAAATTTCAGTAGTAATAAAATCATTAACAGTAGTAGCAGTAACAACAAGTAGCAGTAGCGATAATCGAATAGCAATATTAGATTGTAAACACCAAAAGAATTGCACTAACATGCATACAGATGATTATGAAAAATAATTTTTATGCATATTTCGAGATGTAAAATCATTAATAATAGTATAAAGATCAATATTGTCCAACATATCTTTCTCAATATATAGACAACGAAATCATTTAACCTTTCTTGTGACATTGATGACCTTAAGTAGGTTTTTAATAATTTTAACTTTGAAGAACTTCTCTTAATTGATGCTACAGTCACAGGTATAGTTAATAAAATTTGATAAGCAATTGAAACATTTGGATATCAATACGCAACTTTAGTATGTTAAAGAATTTCAACATATGACATTAATTTATTTGGCAAAGGCATTTGTAACACTTTTTGTTGGGTCCGAAACTTGGTTCCGGAATCCAAGTCTTCAGAAACACAAAACTTCATAATACCATAACTATCATCGATTCATTTTCTTGCTCTGATACCACATATGTTGGATCCCGCTTATTTTCGGAGCCCAACTTTCGGAAATCATGCATAATCCTTAAACTTGAACTTGCGTATTACCTTATATAGCCATCATCAACTGTTCATCATCTTCTTTCTGATACCTTAATTGTTAGGTACTGATCCCTGAACCCAACATTCCTTATCATGAGACGTGCACTTGTACTTGTTCCCATGCAGGGGTATTCCTATTTAACCCTCATCCTCGATTCATCCTCATTTCCTGATACCTTAGTGTCGGGCCCATGTCTTTCAAATCT
>JAOTAX010000003.1:26695684-26712572 GCA_025629825.1 Erythroxylum guanchezii | reverse complement strand
AAAACGACGTCGTTTTGGACAATATTTTAACGTCTCCCCCGCCACACAAACCGACGTCGTTTTTAAACCAAATTTACTGACTACACCGTCGGTAATCTCTGAGATATTCCGTCGACATACCCCCCTCTTCCTTGTAGTGTAAGACCTAAATGTTTTGATATGGTACAAAAGCTTTATCTCTTATGGTAATAATAATTAATTATATTTCAGTTTTCGTGATTACACGCATAATTCGAAAACCCATTGATACAATTGATTTTAATTTAACAGTTTGATACATTGTCTTTTAAATTAGTTTTGTTAATTCGAAGTTCTTTGCAAGTGGGAAAGGACAGAAGAGGAGAGATGTATTTATTCCCTTGACTCTTAAGAAGGATTTGAATTTTTTAGCATTTCTTATTTCCTTTCTAGACATTTTATGCGTACAGATTATTACTTAAAATATAAATCTTTCAAGGAAATTTTGATATACTTTTAATCTATAAAAAGGAGTATTAAAGAATTCTCTTGATTTATTCTTTTTTTTTTTACATTTGGTTAACAACTATTAGAGACATTTATGTCACCTAGAGGAAGGCAAAACATTATTAATCTTAAATCGTTGATCTTAGCCTATTTTATCTGAACTTACAAACTCATTAAAAAAACTTAGTAAACATGCTCTTCTCTCTATCTTTAAATATTTTGAAATTTACCTATACAAAATCACCCTTAAAACCTCATAGGTCCCTATGTTTCTATTGCATTTATGTATCTTTTAGGTGTTTTTGATATGCTATTAAAATTATGTTAGTCCCTGATGGCATCCAAAAGAGAGGGTGAATAAGGTGTTTTAAAAAATTAAGAATTTTTTTTATAATTAATGTACTTAATTAACAATAATCAATATAAATAAGGATGAAAAATTGCTTAATATAAATTAATCAAATAATTGAAAAATAATTTAAAGAGGATAAGAAAAAGAGAATGCAAACTAATTTATAGTGGTTTGGTAAATAACATTTGCCTACGTCCACTACCAAAACTCTTCTCAGAATTTCACTATAATTCTTCTTTCAAGATGAAGAATAACCTTTGTACATTACTTTTCTTCGAAAATTAATGTAATTTTTTGATTAATAAGTCAGTACAACCTTATAAGGTTCAAAAGGATCAAAGCAACGAAGAAATAAAGAAGCAATATGATTTGGTTGTAAGCTACTTTTGTTTTAATCTAATAGCCATCTTCTTTTCATGTCAGTTGAAAGGTTTGTGTTTGTTTTTCTTGCTATCATGTTCAGCCTGCATTGAAGTATGATTTTCTGGCATAGTTGTTCCTTATCTCTTTTCTCCTGTCTGTAGATTCTCTTATTTCTTTGTTACCAAATTTTGCACACCACGGTTGCAAGGCTGATTATCACTACTTTTATGATTTGTCTTGTTTCCCATTCTCATAGTAGCTATCCATCTAATTAGATCTTCCCACTTCATAATTGATTTCTTGATATTTAGCATTCCCTTTAATCTCTTCCAAATACTTTAGGTGTACCTACAATTGACCATTATATGGTTTAATGCTTCAGGATAAAAGTTGCAAAGCTCACAATTTGTTGATTCTAATAAGATGTTGATCGTGTCCTTGGTCTAGAGCCTCCTAACAATACCCATCCATAGTATGAATGCATGGAAGGGGGGTAATGTCATTATCCTATACCAGTTTGCTCCACTTAACTATGTTTTCTAGTTCCTTTTGGAGAAATTTCATGTATTCTTTTGAGCTAAACATTTTGGATCCATTAACCATCTAGATGATTTCATCTTATCTTATTTCCTGGCATCTTCGCATGTTGTTTATTATCATACACACTCTTTACTATCATAAAAAGGCCATCTCCATTGGTTGTTCGTAATTAGTTTGCTTACCTTTGTGTTTAAGCTAATAACCAATTTCAGGTTTCTTAATCCCAATATTTTCCTTAAGTTCCATGACATGTTCTACTTTGGTTTGAGGCTCCATTTGATGTTCTTTGTGATGTAAACATTGTGGACCCATTTTACCCATATCTCCTCTTTTTGACTTCATAGCCACCATAACTTCTTAGCCACGCTGATTTTATTAATTAATTTAGTTGAATAAATCTCTAAGCCTCCTTTGTTCTTTGGTTGACATTTCTTGCTCCAGCTGACTTTATAGAAAGTCTTTTAGCTTGTTTTCTATTCCCTTCAAAACACTTTTCGGAAGAGCTATGTGGTTGATCCAATATGTTGCCATTTTGCTTATAATGGTTTGCACCATTTATAATTTTCCCTTATAATGGTTTGCACTCCAAATTCCTCTAGAGCTATAAGAGAAGCTTAATGGAGTGCTTATCACCCTTGTAAAAAAGAGTCATCTGTAAATGCAAGGTGTGTTATTTTGGCACCTTTGCATCTTTGGGGGTATTGGAATCTAGTGTTATTCCTTGTTTTCCCCTCTAGGATGATTGATAAGACCTCCATACGTACTACAAATAGGTAAGGGGATAGCGGATCCCCTTGCCTTAGCCTTTTTCAAGCTTTGATTAGCTTAGTTAACTCCCTATTCCCCAGTATTGCTAAAGTGGATATGGAGATGCATTCCTTTATCCAATTTATGAAATTGAGAGGGTATCTAGCTGCTTTGAGGATTCTTGCAATGAAACTTCAGCTCGTATAATCAAAAGCTTCGCGATATGAATTTTAATTGAGCAATTCTTCTTATTTACATGTGTTGTAGCCTTTGAGAAGTTCCTGGCACAAGAGGATATTATTGCTTGTAGATCTCCCCTTTATGATTGCATTTCCCTTTATGATTGCATTTTATGTAGAATTAATGATATTCCCGAAGGTCTTCTTCAACCTATTGGCTAGTATCTCAGTAATGATATTGTAAAGGACATTACAACAGGTAATAGGTCTGAATTCCTTTAACTTGCTTGCATTGGTTTGCTTTGGAATAAGGCTCACATATGCTTTAATCCATTCTTTCAATATGTTCCCATTTTCAAAGAGTTTCCTCACTGCCTTCGTTACTTCTTTCCCTAGTGTTTCCCATTTTTTTTAATAAAACCTTCCATTATACCCATTTGGTCTAGGGGATTTATCTGGATGTATAGAGAATACTGCATTTCTGATTTCCTCATCACTTATATATTTGATGATTTTAGTTCTATCTTGCTCTGCTATTTGCTCTATTCCCTTTAGAACTACTTTTGGGACCTTTTGTACATATGTTTCTCTTCCACATTGCTTCCTAAATTACTCAAATGTGTGTTCTTTCATTTATTCTTAATCTTGTATTTTCTGACCTTTCTTATCTTCTAAGTACTTGATATTGTTTTTGTTCCTTCTGGCTTTTATAGAATTAATATAATACATGGTTCATCTATCTCCATCCTTTAACCATATCATTGTGGATTTTTGTTTTAGTTGATTGTGATTGTATTTCAGGGCTAAGTTGTAGTTTTTTTTGTCAATTATACTTCCTCTTTCCTCATTGTATGGTCTTTAGGTTTCATCATGATCATCCTTTGACATTCTTGTAGTTTCACCAATGCTTTATTCTTCTCATCATGCCCAATTGTTATTCCCTACCTATTGATTGCTTTCAATTTGTCCTTTACTACCTTTAGTTTCATTGTCAACTGGTATTCTTTTGTTCTGTTGGCCTTAGTTGCATTCCTTCTCTTAAAGCCTCTTGGAACTTGGGATTCTTTATTATACTATTGAATATTCTGAATGGTGATTTTCTTTTTTCCTCTAAATATTGTAGTTATATCACAACTGAACTATGATCTGAAGTGGTAGGTTCCTTAAAATATGCTAAGTTGTTGGGATATTGTTGCGCCCAAGTGTCATTCACCAAACATGAGTTTCTTTAGGAGGTACCGATTGCTTGACTATTTATTACTTCATGTGAATACATTTCCATGGTTTTTTTAAGCATGTTAGTCCAATGATTTGTGTCAAGTTTAGAATCTCCTTGCAATTATGTTGATTCCATCTTCTTCTTCCATATGTCTCACTAAAGTATATATGCAGTTGAAGTCCCTTATAACTGTCCAATGAGTTTTTGTGGAGTTGTTGATCCTGATTAATTCATCCCATATAATCTATCTTTGAAACTCATAATTAGTAGCATATACTGTGGTAATTGTTATAGGCTTACCAGTTTCCCTTATCAACATCTCATAATAAACCATTTAATCAGTACTCCTCCAACTTGTTAGCTTTACCTTTAAGGGATTATACCCAATAATTACCCTTCCATTAACACGATTAAAATGATTAGAAATCACGTTCCAGCCTTTCCTTAAGAACTATATGCTTCTTTTTTATTTTGGTTTATAGTAAACAAACAAAATAAGTGAAGTTCTTACTGACGAATTCTCTAACTGTTAGCTACTTATTTAGGCTATTAAGCCCTCTTATATTCTAAGTTGTTATTTTGATCATCTTTTCTTTTTACCTTACTTTCTCCTTTTTGATTTCCTACTTAAATTGGGAGTCACTGCTTTTGGATTTCGTTTATACTTGATACTTCTCCACTTTCCCTTTTAGGGGTTTTGATTGCTTCATCTTGATTTATCTCCTTGTCCTCCATAATATGTTTGCCTTTATTAGATATATTTTTTTCTTCTTTATCATATGCTTGATCCTTATGTTCTCCCTATATTTCCTACCTATCTTCTAAATTTTCCATTATCTATTCCACTTTAATTTCTTTGTGTTTGTCCTCATCCTGGATTTCTTCATGTACTTGCTCCCTTTCTACTAAGTTCTTCATTGTCTGTTCATCATCAGTCTCTTTGTGCTTATTCTCATTATGGACTTCCTTTATCCTCCACAATTGCTTTTCCTCTTTTTTTTTTTGGTTTCCACATATACAACACCTAAAGAAAATCTTCTTCCAAATTCCCCCCACATCTAAGTTTCATGATTTTTAGGCTTTCAGGCAGTTTCTTTGATACATTTACATCGATACACACTCTAGCAAAGCTTATTTTCTTCATCATTGTAGTATTTTCCTATCTTACTGGCAATGTGACTCATCCCCTTTACTGACCAGTACTCCAAGGGGACTTTATGAAAATTCATCCATAATGGTATAGTTTTCAATTCATTCCTATCTAGAGCTACTCCTGGTTGCCATTTCTTAAGGAAAATAGGGTGTCTTTGTATATGACAAGGACTTGCATTCATTAATTTTTCAGCATTCTCTTTTGTACTAAATTTAAAGATGAATAGTTCCTCCTCATTTACCATTGTACTTACCAGTCCCTAATTCCTCCATGCCATCTAAATCCATCTTTGTACTACATGGAATGCTAGCCTCTTCTCGAGGAAAAACCTAACTAGAGATGAATTCCACTTCATGGTCTCGTGTTTTAGCTCCTCCAAAGGCACCTGAATTGGTTGTTTTGTGTTTGACTCTATGTATCTCAATTTTCTTAAACACCCTGAATCACACACAATTGAGCTCCAAGTCGTTTTTCCCTTCTTTATGCATTTCCCTTCTAAGGTGGGAAATCAGTCGGTGAAACGTTAGTTGAATTGGTTTTTGGGTTGTTTAGGGATTCTGTTTCTGCTTGAAGTTCCATTGTTGTTAGGTTAGTGGTTTTATATAAGGTTGGTGGTTTAGAGGTTGAAAGTCGAGTAGGTGGGGACATGATTGTTGAGAGTTGGTTGCCAGAGAAAGGGGGAGAGGTCATTATCGGAGTAATCTTAGTAAAGAAGAACTCTTTTCATAATTTTCTTTCAAGGTGAAGAGGAACCTCAATACCACTTGGAACATTTTTAAGTACAACATCAAGCACCCCAACAAGAATTACGAATCAAAATTATCTTAATTTTTCTCTTTGATAACTCAAAAGGACTCACTCATATAAATATAAGACAATAATGCTTAAAATGCTTGACTAACATTTAAAAACGTGTGTATAAGAAATTTAAACATTTTTGATGCTAAATCATGAGAAAACACTTATTTATAAGGCTTTGAGAATTAAAACGAATATTTACAGACACTGGTTAGCCAATATAACATATTGGTTGTTCAATATGCATTGAATGCATAGATTTACTAGCCATTAAAAGACTAGTCAACTAATAGGCATATTAGTGGAATGATATGACACATTAGTTGGCCAATACATTAACTAATATTAAAACAAAGTTCAACTAATCCCTCTAAAAACATAGTTTTATCACCTTCAAATGCTCAAATCTAATTTGTTTAATAAAATTATAATTTAAAAACTTCCTAAAATATTTCCTAAAGTTTGTTTAAAAGATCAAAAGGCTTTTATATTTTAAAAAAACTTTAATGCCTCTTAATGAATGAAAAGACCCATACAACAAAGTAAAATGCAATGTTTATACATGATGAGCCTTTAAGATCATCAAATTCGTAAAGTGAGATTGTAACTAATAATACAAAGTGTAAACTTAATTTGATGAGCCTTTATCTTTTTTAGCTCTTATTTTGATATCCATTTTGATGGTCGTAAACTTTAACTTCTTTTAATTAACTTTATAAACTATTTTCTTAAGTTTATAGCTTCATTTTGTTCTTATATTAATTTTTATCAAAATAATAAATTTACTAATAGTAATTTTATTAATGAAAAAATTAATTGGGACCTCCCTTAGTTCAATATTCTCTGCCTTTTTGATGATGTAAAATATTTTTGATATTAGAGACCTATCATAACATCAAGTATATAAACAATCATTAAGATAATGATTAGCTCCCTTAATTCATGCACAAAACAGAATTTAATATTAAGAATAAAAGAAATATTCATTGTCAACTAAATATCTACACATATAGATAACATAAATTTACTCAAGCATATCACATAAAGCGAAAGAAAAACAAAAATGACAAAATAATAACTCCCCTTAAATTTTATCACTCCCCTTAAATCAAATATCACTACTTTTTTTCTCCCTTTTTTGGAATCATTAAAAAAAGTTATCTAAAAAAATATATAATACAAAGTGTCATGGATTAGGATAGAAGATTAAAACAAATTTGATTATGAATGACAAAATTTCTGTAAGAACCTTTAATTTATTCCAAATCTCTATAGGTCACTCATATATTCTTCTGTAATTTGTAAACATGTCATTCCACTAAATTGTGGCATACTCGATAAACTCTACTATGGCCAGACTTTTCTTTTTCTCATCAGAGTAATTTTAGCAACAAAGGATCAATTCAATCATTATCTCCCACACCAAATTATCTTTAAGATAATTTTTATCCTTAATTTAAAGGAAGGTATGATCATCTTTGTAACATCCCAGGTCACCCACTTACAGATATTGTCCGCTTTGGGCCTTGGCCCAGCCAAGCCCTCACGATTTTTGCTTTTCTACAGGCCTTCCCAGGAGGTCACCCATCTCAGAAATACTCTCACCCGAGCACGTTTAACCTCGGAGTTCTGATGGGATTTGGTCCATTAGGCTATGGAAAATGCGTCTGTAAGGGAGAGGTATCTGTACCCTTATAAGGCGTACTTCGTTCCCCTCTCCAACAGATGTGGGATCTCACACTTTTCAGCCCCCTTAGGGCCCTGCCCTCTTTGGGGTCCAGCCTAGCTGGCGCAACGATTCGGGTACCGGCTTTGATACCACCTGTAACATCCCAGATCACCCGTTTACAGATATTGTCCACTTTGGGCCTTGGCCCAGCCAAGCCCTCACGATTTTTGCTTTTCCACAGGCCTTCCCAGGAGATCACCCACCCCAGAACTACTTTCACCCGAGCATGTTTAACCTCGGAGTTATGATGGTATCTGGTCCATTAGGCCATGGAAAACGCGTCTGTAAGGGAGAGGTATCCGTACCCTTATAGGGCATACTTTGTTCCCCTCTCCAACCAATGTGGGATCTCACAATCTTGATATTATTAACAATCATGACCACTATTTGTTGAATTCTAGCCTCCTTTTCTTACTCCTAAATATGCCTAACTGCCCTTCAAGGTCTAAATTTGTACCTATAAGCCTCATATGCTAGATCATCATCATCAAATTCTTTTTAGAAAACTCAGCTTTATTTTTGATATACATTAAGAATTTGTGGTGATTGTCCACTTTGCAAATTGGCTATAGTAGTATCTTGTAACTTTATTCAACTTCTAATCTCTCTAAACATCATATTCATCCTCTTAAACTATTATTGCATAGATTTCATAAAATACAAGTTATCTTTCTCATCCTTTGGTGATGATATTTGAAAGTTGTAACAAAATTTAGTTAAAAAAAATTCTCTTATAGATTCCCTCACATGTTAAAAAAAATGGAAAACTAATCATGATGGGAATCAAACATCTATTTAAGCTATATAAGTTTCTAAGTAGAGAAGACATAAGAAGGTGCTTAGGTTGATTATAAGCACTAAAAGTTGCTAGATGTCTATAGGAGAGCATTAAAGGACCATTATCAAGGAGTAGAGCAAAGAAAGCCAAAGAAGCTCTCAGTAACTTAATGGTCGATCTTTGTGCAAGTGGTGAAACTTTTCTACTTCAAGAGACTAAATTCAAGCATATGCTATTGATTCAAGTGAAAAAGCAACTTATAAAAAGTGGAAACATAATATAACTAGCATTAATATTATGTTGGTTTCTAGTGTTAGTCTTATATTGGCTTTGGAGATTAGAGAAATAGAAGCAAACCGAAGCTAAAGTGGTACTTATGACTGATACTAGACTCATCCATGTTAAGTACCTATAAATTCTAAAAGCTAATCATCATTAGTCTAAAAGTTGGATTGATACCATATTCGTAAATTAGATGTTTTAGTTTTTGAATTTCAAATTTATACTTATACAAAGAATGGATTTTCAAAAGTATTCATTAATTTTTTGAATTAGATTACGATAAAATGTTATTTCCTTTTTTAAAACTTTAGTTCTTAGGAATTTTATACTTATAAAATTTGTCTTATTAATGCAATAGAGAAGATATTGTTCATTAATTAAAAACACTAAGTTCTTCATTATTTGATTGGAGAAACACTTGTTTTAACTTCTCTAATAACTTATGATCTTATCTAGTTTTCTAGTGATGATTAACCTCATAATCTTATCAATCTCATCCTATCTTGTTTGTAAGTGTGGGGATTTATACCCTTTCTTTATATTTTCAATCTATTTTTGAATAAATTTATCTTCATATAATGATCCTTATTCCTTTTTTTATCAGTATCTTACTAGCCATATTGATGAGGGTCACATCAAAATTAGCTATTAGAATATTCTTATATATTCAAGTTTGCTTTTTAGTTCTTTTATTCGCATTTTTAATACTTTTATGTCTTCTTACCATCCATTCCAATTCCTTTAGTATAATTGTAGTTCTTGGCTTTTTGTTATGTCTAAACAAATGTCATTTTTTACTCATTGCTTGAGTTTTCTTTATTTTCTTGATTAAATTCTTCATCATATTGATCTTGAATTCTTGTTGTTTTTATTTATTTATTCATTCTTAATGATATGCGTGTTCTTGATCTTGATCAATCTTGACCATTTTATTGAATAAGATTTGTTAAAACATATTGTTCTTAAGTCTCTTGCTTTTTATTTCTTGATTTTACAAGTAAATCAAGAAATAAAAAATTAAAATTAAAATTATGTTAAGAGAGTCATTGATTTGAAATTGTAGAGTGGTTTTCTTAGTTGTCTTGCTAATCCAATTGTAATAAGTCTCTTAAAAGTCAAAGTTAGTTGTAACTAACTAACAAACTTTTGTAATTCATTCACAAACTCTTTGTCTCTGACATGATAACTTAACCACATCTCGCTAAAGCCCTCGTTAGCAAGGTTTTATCAAGAGGATGTCCTAAAAAGTCCTATATAAAATATAAATGAGTTACTGACATGTTACATTATCTTTTACAAGTAAGGGTTTTTATTTCTTCACCAAAAAGAACAAATTACTCTATGCATCATCTATATTATGTTTTTCCACTATTCTTGCTATTTAATTCTTTCTTGTCAATTTCTTCTTCTTTTTCTTTATTTGGTCTAATTGGGTTTTGTAACGCTCAATTTTTTGTTTTTAAGTTTTGTTATTTTCTTAGCTTCTAGTTGAATAAATAAAACCTTTAATTGGGTTTCGTAAAGCTCAAAACCCTAAATTTAAATCAATCAAGTCTAAAGTGCTAAAGAGAAAGCTAAAACCAATTCCTCTTCAATAAATAAGAATCAAGATATCAAGTATTTTAAAAGCTCGAGAAGAGGGCATATAGGCTTCACAAAATCTCAATAAGAAGTTTATAATGTCAAGGATTGTTGGAGAGTATGTGTACAAAATGAAAGAGGAGATGTATAAGATATGCTTGATTTAGTAAATGTTAGTGATGATAATATTATTGAAAGACCTAATAAAGGAAGGGTTTTGGTCACTATAAAAGAATTGAGTATGAATGTAGGAGAAGATGGTGTGAATGAACAACTAGATAATCTCTTCTATATAAGCTATTCCATTAAGGATCATGATTTTAGTATAAGCATAGATGGAGAGAATTGTGAAAATGTACTAAAGTGGAATTAGGGAGAAGTTAGGACTACCAACTATAACATACCCTAAATTGTACAATTTACAATTGTTAAATAAGAGTGGGAAGGTTAGGGTGAACAAGTAAGCGCTAGTTTATTTTTCAAATAGGAGGTACAAGGATAAGGTGCATTGTAATATGGTGCGTATACAAACAGGTCATATTCTTTGAAGGTATCCTTGGGAGTTTGATAGGAGCTGTATACATGATGGAACAAAAATCATTATTCCTTTATCATAAATGTCAAACCAATTGTTCTGACTCCATTATCACTAAAAAGAAGTTCATGAAGATTAACTTAAGATATATGAGAATAAGTAAATGAGATTAAGGGGAAAGAAATGGGTAAAGTAAAATCGAGAGATAAACATGAGGGAAAATGAATGACTTTAATAGTGAGAGTGGAAGATGTAAGAGACATATTTTTTACCAAGCATTGAATGATTTTTCTTTTTTACAAAGATTCTTTTCTTTCTCTTAGTGTTGATACTAATAATACTTCACCTAATGTTGTTATTTCTCCTTTGTAGGAATTTGATAATCACTTTTAAGAGAATATTCAAAGTGGATTACCCTTATGAGGGGGGATAAAACATCAAATTAGTTTCATCCCTGGAGTTTAAATTCCAAACCAATTGGAATATAGAAGAAATTTGAAAGAAGAAAAAGAGATACAAAAACAAGTGAATGAAATCTTGAAGAAGGGCTATGTGAGAGAGTTTAAGCCTTTGTCCATGCCTAGTTTGTTAGTACCAAAGAAAGATGGATATTGAAGAATGTATGTGGATTGTTGTGCCATTAACAAAATCACTATAAGTATAGCCATCCTATACTTAGGTTAGATCATATGCTTAATGGGTTGTATGATGCATGCTTAATTCTCTAAAATTGATCTAAAATTTGATTACTACCAAGTTAGGATTAGATAAGGTGATGAATATAAAATTACACTTAAAATTAGACATGGTTTATAGTGGTTAGTAAGGCCTTTTGGTTTAGCTAATGTACTTGACACTTTCATGAGACTAATGAATTATGTTTTGCATTAGTTTTTTTTTATGCAAGTTTGATGTTGTTTGTTTTGATGATATTCTTGTCTACAATAAGATCTTAGATGAGCATGTTGAACATTTAAGAAAGGATTTATATATGCATAAGCAAGAAAAGATATATGCAAATTTTAACAAGTATTCTTTTTGCACCAAACATGTTATATTTCTTGGTTATACGGTGAGTGCAAAGGGACTAGAAGTAGATAAGGATAAATTAAAAGCTATTAGAGAGTGTCTAATAATTAAAATCATGAGTGATGTTAGGAGTTTACATGGTTTGACTAGTTTCTATAGGTATTTTGTTGATGAATTCAACATAATTACTGCACCTTTGATCAAGAAAGTAAAAACGAGTGTAAAATTTAAATGGAATGATGATCAAGAGATAGATTTTAACTTATTAAAAGAGATTTTAAAAAATCCTTCATTAGTTTTACCTAACTTTTTCAACACCTTTGAAATTGAGTGTGATACTTAAGGTGTAGAAATTAATGCGGTTTTAATGTAAGATAGGAAACAAACATCATATTTTAGTCAGAAGTTTACTGGGGTAGCCTTAAAGTACCCAACATATGATGAGGAAATGTATGTGTTGGTGAGAGCGTTAGAGACTTAGAAACACCACTTGTTGCTTAAGAAATTTATGATACTTCAAAAATAATTTGAGGTAAAAATAAGTTGAGTAGGAAGAATTTATTGAAACTTTTTTTTTTCATATGATGAATATAAGCAAAGTAAGAAAAATGTAGTTCCTAATGTGTTATCTAGGAGATATGCTTTGTTGAATACTTTAAAAACAATAACAAAAAAATATCAATAAGAATCCAACTGAGATGTATGGTTTGGGGAAATCCAGAAATATACAACCTTACCGTGAGTTAATACAGAGGTCTTTGTTGAGGACTTTACATACTAAATTAATAGAGTTTGAGCCTATCGCAAGTTTATATTTTAATGATCTTAATTTTGGTAATATGTTTCAAGCATATGAAAATTTTGTATTAAAATTTTTTTATAGGTATGAAGGATACTTGTTTAGAGAGAATTGATTATGTATGCCTCATAGTTCTTTAAAAGCGTTACTTATGAGAGAATCACATAAGGAGGCTTAATGGGTTACTTTGGAGTTAAAAAGACCCTTGAGGTTTTAAATAAACATTTCTTTTGGTAACATATAAGGAGCGATTTAGAGAGTATGAGAAAGATGTGTTACATATCAGTAAGTCAAATTTAGAGTGCAACCCTATGGATCCTATACCTTTGCCTATACCTAGTGAACCATAGGTAGATCTTTTAATAGATTTTATTTTATGTTTACTTAGGTATAGAAAGGGTAAGGATTCATTATTTGTAGTGGTGAATATGTTTGCTTAAATGACGCATTTCATTGCATGTCATAAAATCAATCATACATCCTACATTGGTTAATTATTTTTAAATGAGATCGTTAGATTGGATCAAGTTCTAAGGAATATTACTTTAGTTAGGGATATAAAGTTCTTGAGTTACTTTTGAAAGAATTTATAAGAAAAGTTAGGAACTAAGTTGTTATTTTCTACAACCTGCCATCTACAAATTAATGGGAAAACTGAGGTGGCTAATAAGGTTCTAGAAGCTTTATTACATGTTAATGTTGGCAGAAGTCTTAAAATTTGGGAAGATTTTTTATTTTCCATTGAATTTGTTTATAATAAGACTCTCTATAGTACTACATATTATTCTCTTATTAAGATTGTTCAAGGATTTAACCCATTATCTATTTTAGATTTTGTTCCTATTCCTTTAAGTAAAAGAGATAGATCTGATGGACAAAAGAAAGCTAAATTGATGAAAAAGAAACAAAAGAAGACAATTTTGAACAATAAGAAGAGGACCTAATAATACATGAAATACGCGAACAAAGAGAGCAAATAAGTGATATTTGAACATGGAGACTTTGTTTGGATACACTTGAGAAAAGAAAGGTTTTTTAGCAAGCACACATCCAAATTGCAATTAAGAGGAAACGAACCTTTTCAAGTTATAAAAGGAGTGAATAATAACACTTATAAAGTTGACTTATCAAGTGAGGATGGTGTTCATAGTACTTCTAATATTACTAATTTATCTCTTTTTGATTTTATAGATGAGATGTTGATTTGAAGACAAATCCTTTAAGGAGAGTAAAAATGATGAGAATGAAACATCTATTTTAGCTACACAAGCTTCTAAATAAAGGAAACATAAAGAGGCACTTGGACATATTACAAATAGTTTAATTAAGTGCCAAAATACGTTAGAGATTATTAAAGAACATTATAGTACTATTAACAAAGTGAAGAAGAAAGAAGGCCAAAAGAACCCTCAATATCTTAATATACTATTTGATTATCAAATGAATAAAATATAAATTATAATGATATAAAAGTGAAAAATATAACCACATTTGATTTATAGCCAAGTTGGATACCAAAAATGTGAACCTACTAAGAAATATACCATAAAGGACCCACAAACAAATTTGAATCTAATCTAAGAAGTTACCCATTTATAGTAAAAAATCAAAAACCAAAATTACAAAATATTTGAATGCCACAAAAAATTCGTCGGTAAGTTAAAAATTATAAAAAGAAAAAATGAAAGAAAATTTGACAACTTTCAATAAACAATATTTCAAATTTGTTTTAATTATAAAAACACGTCTTAAATAATAAGAAAAAAAGATTTCAACTAGGCATAATTTAGGTCATGATTGTAGGCCATGATATGTTAACTATGAAAATTTTAACACTGATTAGGTATGATCTTGAACACTCTTATGTTTGGTGACTATGGAATATGTATCTTAAGAAAATTAAACACAAGCTAAATTATATTTGTGAATGTAGCTATTGATCTATTTATAACTTTTGAAGATAGACATAGTCTTAGCCAAAACTATATTAGAGATTGCATTTAATCAACGATAAGTGTTTTGCATATAAAATTTTCTAACTTTTACCCTTATGATTGTTCTAAATCTGTATAAAATCTCCTATTTTGAGTTAATCATACTCGCATTATCTAGTTTGATTGAGAATTGGTAAAGAACTTCATGAGTATGTTTTCGACTTGAGTGGCTTGAGAATATTTCAATTTTTATTGCTATTGTTGACATGTATTTAAAAGAAGGGACATTTCTGATACTAAAAGATGTGAACCTAATGAGAAATATACCATAGAGAACCCACACAAAAATTTGAATCAAATCTAAGAAATTGACACATTTATTGTAAAAAATCAAATGTCAAATTTACAAAGTTTTTGAATGCCCTAAAAAAATTCTTTAGTAAGTTCAAAATTCTAAAAAGAACAAAAGGAAAGAGATTTTGACGACTTTAAATAAATAAATATTTCAAACTCATTTTAATTATAAAAACTTGTCTTAAATAATAAACAACACAAAACTAGGATTTCAATTAGGCATGATTTAGGTCACGATTGTAGGTCATGATATGTTAACTAAATTTTTTTTAAAACTGATAGGATATGATCTTGGACACTCTTGTGTCTGGTGACTATTGATTATATATCTCTAGAAGACTAAGCATAAACTGAAGTATATTTGTGAATGTAGCCGTTGATTTGTCTCTAACTTTTGAAGGCAGACATAGTCTTAACCTCACCTATATTAGGGATTGTATTTAATTAAAAATAAGTGTTTCCCCTCCAAATTTATTTTTTCTAATTTTGCCCTTATGATTATTCTAAATCTGTATAAAATCTCACATTTTGAGTTAATCATACTCACTTCATCTAGTTTGATTGAGAATTGGTAAAGAAATTTATGAGTATGTCTTGGATTTGAGTGGCTTTAGAATATTTAAATTTTTATTGCTATTGTTGACATGTATTAGAAATGAGGAAAATTTCTAAGCTAATGTGACTTTTAATGGAATGAATTATAGTACTGTTATTTTGAACTCCGTAGTTAATGGTTATAAAGGAATGAATTATAGTACTATTATTTCGAACTCCATAGTTAATGGTTATCTCCAGAGTGGACATGCGGAAGAATAATGGTAATTTTAGAAGATGGTGAATGAAGGAGTTCAATCGACCAATATTAATACCATGAAAGCTTTACATATATGTAACTTGGAAATCTTGGTGATTATAATGTTAGGAACAACTCATCAATGAGTATGATCTAATCTTTAATAGTAAAGGATTTCTATTTGCCAAAATGTCCATCTAACTTGTCTGATGACATGAATTGATTACATGCTTTAAAAAATAATAATGGTTTATTTAAAAATAACATCTAAATTTGAGGTTAATTAAGAAAAAAAGAGTAAAAGAATTAAAATGTACTATAAGTCAAAGTTTGAGGAGTGTTTCTTTATTTTTCAGCTTCAACAGTTTAAAGAGTGAGCGAATCAAACTATGTACAGAACTCAACAAGCATCATTCGTAAAAACTTGGTTATAAAATTTATAAGGTAAAAATAATGTGTTTCTAACTTAATTTATGATCTAAATATCTCATCTTCGCTGAAAATAATATTATATTTTACTACACAAGTTTCTTTTTGTGGGGTTTGTTGATTTGATTTTTCCTTTAGAATCTTATCCACTACAAATCATACCTATCTTTAAGAATTAGGATATCTTTTGGTTGCTATTTTAGTGGTTGCTATTTTAGTGGAATAGATGTTATCTATTTAACTATAAATTCTATATGAAGTCTTTTGTAATAAAGGTAGGAGAAAGCATTCTCTTTCGAAAATCATCCCTCTTTTTTTCTTATAGCCTTTACTTTATTTCTTTCTTTTAAGCTATCAATACTATCAAAGAGTTTAGATCCTAAAGGTGAAAACACATGAGGTGACAAACAATTTCTCCTTCTCATTTTCATGACCATTGATTCAAATTTTATCCAAGCAGCCGTCCCACGATTTGATGATCACCATGACCATTGGAGCATATTAATGGAGAATTTTTTACGATCAAAGGAGTTCTTGTCAATTGTTGAATCTGGCATCCAAGAGCCATTAGTAGGAATGAATTTGATAGAATCCTAGACAAATTGCTTGGAAGCTAGAAAACTAAAAGACCTGAAGGCCAAAAACTATCTATTTCAACCTATATATAGTTTAGTTTTAAAGACTATTCTTTACAAAGAAAGCTCCAAAGAAATTTGGGTTTTTATGAAGAAGAAATTTCAAGGCTTGGTTAGTGTTGGGCCCCGTTTCCGAAGCCCAACGATCGTTCCGAATATTATAATCATGACCATATCACCCAAAAGGGTTATTT
>JAOTAX010000003.1:26658021-26672024 GCA_025629825.1 Erythroxylum guanchezii | reverse complement strand
TTTCTCACCAATTTCTTTCTCATTTAAATTCATTTTAATATTTCTAATTTTCACCAAAAGTTCGGGGTCCAACAAAAGAACTTTAACCATACCTCGTTGCTGTGTGATTTCTTTATCTGTCGATCCAAGATCTGAACTGGTTTCACCTCAAAACTCAGGTGTTCTCTCAGCTTTACTGGAGGTGTCCCCAAAATATGAGATGGATCTGGTAAGTACTTTTTAAGCATAAAGACATGGAATACATTATGGATCCTATCCAAGTCCGGTGGCAATTCCAACCGATACGCTACAGTCCCGACATGGGCCAGGATGCAGAAAGGTCCGATATATTGAGGGTTTAGCTTCCCTCGACTCTAAAATCTAATGATACCTTTGCATGGCGATATCCAAAGAAAAACTCTGTCACCAACTGCAAACTCTAACGGTCGTTGCCTAAATCTCTGGTCATTTCGCACACAGATTCTGCATCTAAAAACTATCAACCTGTCTTCTCTTAGTTGGAACCCTTCACTCTCTTCAAATGGTAGTTTCTCTCAAATGACTCTTAACTTAGGATCATCAGGTTGCAATCTCCTGATCTCATCATATAAAATCGGTTGAACTTCAAACCGTGCTAATAATGTCCCGTCATCCTTATCTACTAAAAGTTTAACACCAAGGCTTCGTACACTCACCAAATGTGTCATGTAAGGATATTGCCTATTAGTTACTCTCGAATAGGACTTACGAATCAATACATCGGCTACTACATTTGCTTTTCCCCAGGTGATAGTCGATTATTAATTCATAATCCTTAATCAATTCCAATAATCTCCTTTGTCTAAGAATTAGCTCTTTCTGTGTCATTAAGGACTTCAGACTCTTGTGGTCAGTTTATATACAACAAGTATCCCCATAAAGATATTGTCTCCAAATCTTAAGTGCAAATACTACCGTTGCACACTTGAAATCGCTTTGGGCCTTAGCCCAGCCAAGCCCTCACGGCTTTGCTTTTCCCGAGTCCTTCCTAGGAGGTCACCCATCCAGAACTACTCTCACCTAAGCACATTTAACCTCGGAGTTCCAATGGGATCTGGTCCATTAGGCCATGAAAAACGCGTCTGCAAGGGAGAGGTATCCGTACCCTTATAAGGCGTACTTCATTCCCCTCTCCAACCGATGTGGGATCTCACAAAAACTTTCTTTGAGTTCATAATCACATGTTTCTTAGGCTTTCAGTAAAAACATTTATAACTCATTTGCAATGTAGAAATTAATTTGTATGCAAATCATGAATGCATCACTCATATCAACTTGTCATGAACACATAAGCATATCAAATGGTTTGGGTGAGTCCAAAACATGACGCACTACATATTTCCAATGAAATGGTCCTATGTAGTCGTGAATTCTTAAGAGAGTCCTTGAGGGAGCTCCATGCCACTAGCGGGTAGGTGGGAGAAGCCTATACTTGGGTCAACGTGCACGTGACGGTTTTTGAGGGACTACTACAAACCCACATAACATGTATTTCATAATCTTGTAACTTGTTGCCCAAAATGGCACTTTTCTTGAAAACTTTCTTTTTCATATGCTTACAATATATCTTGAAAACCATTCTTGATAACATGATTTCATAAACTGCATCTTTTCCAAAAAGAATCATTTTCAAAGTCTTTTCATAAATCGATAACCTAAATCATAACCAAAACATGTAGCAAACATATAACAGATTTCACAAATCATTCATGAATAATAATGCAGCACTTATGATGCAATGCAATCAGAAAATTTCTTTGATTTAAAGAAAACAATAGTGGCTTATTGATTCTATCATAAACATGTACCCACCTTGATTTCCTTGCTTATAGACTTGACTTACTTAAAATGCTTCTTCTCTTATTCCTCTACCTTTTTCTCTTCTTGAACAACCTCAAAATCTCTCTTGAGGGCTAACACAATTGAAACCATAACTTATTTCTCTTATTTCTATTTTTCCTTTTTTTTCATGTTTCTCTCTCTTATCTCTTTTCTCATCCACACATTTTTCTTCTCTCCAATCTTCTCATTCATGTTTTCTCCTTTATTTATAAGCAAGATAACACTTCTACTTCCATTTATGCCCTTAATGAGTCCAAAAAGTCCATTTTATCCTTTCTTATAAGCTTATGTTCTTTTAAAATTAAGTGTCTTGCCAAAAACACCCTTGAACATTCTAGCATAACACTTTCTTCTATAAAATTTTCCCCATTGTCTAACGTTTCTAATGCCTCCAAAATCATTCAATTTGGTTCATTGGTTCAAAAGATATACTTCAAACATTTTTGGACTGCTCTTGTCCATAATAGTATACTATGCACAACTTCCATCTGAATTTTAAACATCTTAGAGACTGAATTAGATTCTAATTGCCCATACCATTTGTATCTTCGTGTCTCTAGCTTACCATAAATCAAAAATCATCTCATTTGGATCAGCAGAGCTCTAGAAAACATCAAAATACTGAAGTATATTCAGTGGGACAACACTAGTTCATATAATTTAAGAACATGCTCACTGTACCCATCCCACTCTTTTCACTCAATCTTTCTTACTTCATTTCATATAGCTTTTATTTTTTTTGTAGATGTAGAGAAAAGTCTTACGAATCCAATGGTTCAAGAATTAGGTCATTTGGGGGTCTAGAAAAGAAGTTATGGCTAAAAGAATCAAACATGTTTTTGTCCTTACTCATATTGTATATATCTTGGCGCAAATGCCATCACTTTTACTACAGATGTCGGATTGATTTTGTGATTATACAGTTTAAAAGAGTACTTTGAGATCTACAACTTTCATGAAGGCCTCGAAGACAAATTCTCTCATCTAATGGGTCAAAAATAGAACAGACGATATGATGTCATTTTGAGATGAGGTGACGTCATCAGACGATACAAGATTGGTAAAATTTCCATAACGTTCCCTATAGATATTGGATTGAGGTTTTCTTTAGATGGTTGGAAAGAAGCCTTCAAGAGCTACAACTTTTATGAAGACCTCGAAGACAAAATCTCTCATCCAGATGATATGACGTCATTTTGAGACGAAGTGACATCATCAGACAATACAAAGTTGGGAAAATTGCCATAACTTTCTCTACAGATATCGGATTAAGATGTTCTTTAGATGGTTGGAAAGAAGACTTCAAGAGTTACAACTCTCATGAAGACCTCAAAGACAAATTCTCTCATCTGAAGGGTAAAAAATAGAACAGAAGATATGATGTCATTTTGAGACGAAGGGACATCATCAGACGATACAAGGTTGGGAAAATTGTCATAACTTTCGCTAAAGATATCGGATTAAGGTGTTCTTTGAATGATTGGAAAGAAGACTTCAACATCTACAACTCTCATGAAGACCTCGAAGATAAATTCTCTCATCTAAAGGGTCAAAAATAGAACAGAAGATAGAAGATGAACAGTAATTTCGTCTTAGATGAACAGTAACTAAGACGATATAATGAATAGTAAGTTTATCTTAGATGAATAGTAACTAAGACGATAGGATGAACAATAAATTTGTCTTAGATGAACAGTAACTAAGACGATAGGATGAACAGTAACTTCGTCTTAAATGAACAGTAACTAAGACGATAGGATGAATAGTAACTTTTGTCTTAGATGAACAGTAACTAAGACGATAGGATGAACAGTAACTTCATCTTAGATGAATAGTAACTAAGACGAAAGTTTTTTCTTTCTTTCATTTGCATCGTCTTACTTTTCTTCTGTCTTACTTTCCTTCGTCTTACTTTTGCTTCGTCTTACTTTCCTCCAGAACGTCTCCACTTATAAGGATCATAACTTTCAGCTCAAATGTCCAAAATTTTCATGCTATATATCGTTGCAAAGAAAAAAGAAAGATCTATAACTTCTCAGAAGACAACTTTGCCAAAATTTATCTAGATCAAACCCAAATTTTCCCCTAAGGTCCAAAGATGAATTTTCATTCATACACCAATGTACTGCACTCAAATCTTAACTTCATGACAACTTTTGAGATTCTTAGAGACAGAATTGAATTTTGATTTCTTCATAAGAAAAGTAGACATATGTTTCTAATTTAATCCGAATCAAGAACCATCTCGTTTGGATCACTAGAGAAAAAGCTATGGCTAACAGACCAAAGCATACTCGATGAACATTTTCCAGATGAACTCTTTATTTTCAAAAATATTTCCTTAACACAACTCATGCCAAGATCACCTTTTCTACTTCATTTACTCCTCATTCTCAACTCCAATTCAAATCAATATCATTTACAAAGAAAAATGTAGTCCATGATTAATCATGAGCACTAATAACGGAACATACATATATGTACATATTCTTCATCAACTTACTACACATATGTTGCTTTCATTTTACTGCTAACTTTCACCTTAATTCTTCCTATTTCAAAATCTCTTACACACTGAAAACACCATAACAAATCATGAATCTGTCCACATTTCTTATTCCTTACTTTACTCTTGTCTATGAATTCTTGGCTCAAAAAATTTCATTCATTTGTTCTTTACTCGTGACTAATCACCAAAATTTCTTATTTAATAGTTCTAATCTTCCAAGAAAAGTTCAGGGTCTAACACAACAACTGCCTGAGTGTGAGTATTATGGAAAAAGGCATGGTGGTGAATGTTGGAGAGAAACTGGAGCTTGTTTTCAATGTGGCTTTTATGAGCATTAGATCAGAGATGTCAGGATCACAGTCTGAAGCTAGAGGAGGAGCTATGATTGAGACTTTGGCTCAGCAGAGTGGAGTTGGCATACCTGCACAGAGAGGCAGAGGTAGAGGTAGAACTCAATTAGTAGGGCCCAGTGTCAGGACTGAGGTGCGGAGTAACCAGCCACAACCTCAAGCTAGGGTCTATGCTATCACCACACAGGAAGTGTCGAACTCTTTAGATGCGGTAGCAGGTGTAGTGAATATTTTTCATTTTAAAGTCTAGGCATTAGTAGATCTAGGATCTGCATATTTATCCAATGCACCGCATCTGGCATCTAACTCATCAGGTAGCCACATGGGAAACGGAGAATCATGTGAGAAATTAGTAACCCTACCTTTTTGATCAATTAGATAATAATTTTGAGGACGAAATTTTTGTTAGGAGGGAAGAGTTGTAACATCCTGGTACCCATGTTAAGGCTAGAATAAGGAATTATGAGAAATCACTAAGAAATTAGGAAAAAATTATGTCATGCATAAGTTAAGTGTGACATGCACATTGTTGCACAATCATATGACTTTACATGCAATCATTGGCATTTTCTGGGGATAATTGGATTGAGTTGTGATTTTTAGGAAATTTTCGGGGATAATTAGAGCTTAGACTATAGGAAAGTGACAAGTGTCAAGTTGCTTTTTGTACTTGTGCTAGAAGTAGGTTATTGTTCTCTGAGAGTTGAAAGGTTAAGTTTTGTCCAGTTAATTTCTTCATAATCACCTTCTTCAAATTTTCTTCAAACATACAGAGTTTTCCATCAAAATCCTTCTAAAGGATTTCTTTATTTTCCTTTTCCCTAAACCAATCCCACCTTGCTATTATCTATTCTATCCTAAGGAAAACCAGAAATTGGTTATTTTCACAGTGAACAGGTGATTTCTGCATAGAGTTAGGGCTTAAAGATAGTTGAAGCTTTTGGAGTTTCCAACAAGTAAGTAGTGAATAAATTTGTTAGAGTTGTGAATTTTTTGAAATAAATTGATGAATTTACTGTCATTTGCATGGAGCATGGCACTTATGTATTTATATATTCATGAACACTGTTGATGAGATGAAAAATTGGGTGTTAATTTAGTTTTTGATAGATTGTTAGTGATCAGGTGTTGTGGAAATGGTTTTTGAGCTGAAGAATAGTTGTAAAAAGACGGTCTGAGATGGGAATGAGTGTTTAAATGGAAGTTGAGAGGAAACATGGAGATTGAGAATGAAAGTTGGGAAGACAGAAAGTTGAATATGAATTTTTAACTTTTGATGATTTTTTGATTAAACTTGTATATTTTGGAGTAGTCTGAATTTATGGTAAACGAGTTGATTGAAATGGAGTAGAAAAACTAGAAATAAAAATATGAAGTGTTGAATTTTAGAGAATGAAGTCTGGAAATTTCTGGGAATGAATAGTTAAGAGGTTGAATTTTTGATCTGGAACTTCTGTGAATTTTCTATACTGATCTAGAGAGATTTTGACAAAGTTGTCTTCATGGAAGTTGTAGATCTTTCTTTTATCTTTATAATGATATATAACATGAAAATTTTGGACATCTGAGTTTAAAGTTATGGTCCTTATAAGGGGAGATGCTCAAGAGTATAGATAGTATCGTTTGTGATGAGGTCATATCGTCTGTAAAGACGTATCATCTGTGATGATGTCATATCATCTGTGATGACATCATATCGTCTGTGATGACGTCATATCGTCTATAGTTGACTTTCTGCTTCTTCTTATGTTAATCGAAACTTCTTTTGTGCACTGTTCATTTAACCCTATCATCTGATCCTATTTTGACCCCCAAGATGATAGAGTCGATGTAACACCCCGTTACTTATGTTAAGGCTAGAATTGTGTATTATGAGTAATTATTGAGAAATTAGAAAGTACAATTCATGCTTATACTAAGTATGACATGCACATTTTTGCACATAAATATGATTGTACATGCAATCATGACATTTTCCGGGTGTAATTGAGTCGTTAAATGCGATTAAAATGTGATTTGGCAATTTTGGTCTTATTTAGGCTATTTTGGTATTTTTGGTGAAATTTAGAAAAGTATTGATTTTAGTGGCCAATTATGGTGTAACACGTGGCAACCTATAATTGGGACAAATGGCAAATAATTAGGTGTGACAAATGGCTTCAAAGTGTTAGGACGCATGTATGACAGGTAAAAACCCACATATTTTAAGTGTTGAAATGAAAACAGCAGGAAGAGTTACTGTAACTTGGTTCATCGGAAGCATTTTATCGCCGATTAGCAAGTGATTGTGCCTTTGTGTTGTTGAGTTACTCTCCGGAATTTACAGTTGAATCCAGTAAGTAGTTTCAACGATGTTTAGTTTCTTGTGTCAATATTAACATGCACGCATGTGAGGTTAGAGAAGCAAAGTTTCGGTGATGAATGACTTAGATGATGGATATGTGAAATAGAAAAGTGTCCAGAAAAGTATGAAATAAGTTATGTTTAGTTTGAAATGAGTCACGGAAGAGTGCTGAAAAATTTATGAATGCATTTACACTGTCATGGTTTAGAGAAAATAAAAAATGGCTTGTTGTCTGCATGTATCTGTTGAGTATCAGTAGAAATGAATTTAGATGTTTAAGAGTGAATCTTGAATTTTGATCTTATGCGAATGATTTGAATTGAATTAGGAGTTAAGTGAAGTGAAATTTTAGAGATTGTTTTGGGTATAGAAGTGCATGATGGTGGAATGGGAAGGTGAAATTTGGGAAAGACGAGTTTCAGTAACCAGACGTCGCGACCAGCCTTTGAGCTCATCGCGGCTCATTCCTTTTTGTACGCCGCGACGCGTGATGTACCCTCGAGCTCGTCACGGCGACCGTTGCAAAAATTCTGAGAAAAACTAGTTTTTGGACTGTTCGTCGCGACCTCCATTTTTGTTCTCGTCGCGGCGAAGTCCCTCCCTTGACAGCTCGAACATCTTTTAGTATTTTGACCATAACTTTCTATGTAGTTATCCAAATTGGGTGATTTTTGATTTGGAGTAAACTAGAGACATAGGGCTACAAACTTTGTGAAGAAATGGAGTTTTAATTCAGTCTCTAAGATTTTCAATGTTTGGTTGGAAGTTGAGGTAAGAATTCTGCTGGAACTTAAGAACAGTCTAAAATATTTTGAGTATATCTTTTCGTATACTGAACCAAATTAAACGATTTTGGTGTCATTAGAAAGCTAAGAAATGGTAGAACAACTTTACAGAAGGAAGTTTGGTCTAAATGGGTCATTTACCTTATCAGATTTAATATGGAAAGTTGACCCATACGTGTATTAGAGGAAAAATCTGAAGTGGTCAATGAAGTTATGAAATTTTTTGACATGGTTTTGTTCAATCTTATTGTAAATATACATGGTATTAATAAGGGCTTTGATATCTGAATGAATTGTTGATAAGGATCGTAATGGGGTACCCCGAAATTTGTCATTGAACATGCATTGTGCATACTTTCTATGCATTCATGTGCATAAAAGAACACTTGGGTATTTATACAAAAATGTGATATTTGCGAATGTGTTTTGTATATTTTAGAGAAACACATCGGATGCCAGTTGGATATTGCCGGACCATCCAGGCAATAGCTTATTGGAGCATACTGTGAGTTAACCTAGATGATTTCCTAGGATTGATTTAATTTGTTTTGTTAGCTTCCAATATTATCAAACTGTTTGCGATTTGTTTATGAATTCCGGACTTTAATTGTCCGAGGAGATCAATATTCAGGAATGTATTAGAAGTGCTTTGATTGTGGCTTTGATTACTATGAAAGTCTGAATGTTATGTGAATTCTCAACGATGTTGAATGTCGGACTTAGGTCTAATGATTATGAGTTTTGTTTGAGCATCATATGTGATTGTTATATAAGCCATATTCAGTTTTGATGCATTAGAAGTGTACTAATTTGATGTGAAATTTTATATGATATGTGAATTCTCAACGAATGTTGAATGCCGGAATTAGGTCCGATGATTATGAGTTTCTGATTGAACATCATATATGATTGTCTGATATAGCATAATCAATATTTGATGCATTTCATAAAATGCATGCAATTGTGAGAGATGCATTCCATTGCATGAATGCATGAAAAATAATGGCAGTTGTGACCAGAGTAGCCACCGATCAGAGCTACCAGCTCAACGAGTGAAAAAGAGCCTCGAGCTCGAAGGGAAGTAGTACATACCCAGAGGGCTCTCCTACCCCTAAGACGTGTTTAATGCTTAATGAGCCCTATATGGGACAGTTATTAATGAGCCCTATATGGGACAGTTCAGGCACTCAGTCACAACAAAGTAACTTATGGGCCAGTATTTGTATAAGTATGTGATAGACACTCAGTCACAACAATAAGAACGAATGTGAGTCTCATGCATATAGCATTCCTATAAGATTGAAATTCATTAAATGATTTGCAGAGCTAAAGTGAGTGATAAATTGATGTGAACTGTTGCTATATTTGGATACGTGAATTGTGTGATCATATAAGATGTCATGTCATAGGAATATCAGGAATAATTATATGTTTTGAATGAATATTTGTGATATATGTGATGTGTATGCGAAATCCGATGAATTCATCAATGATGGTTCACTCACTGAGTTTGCAAAACTCATCAAAAATTGCAATTTGGTTTTTCAAGTTCTGAGGAATTATTCAACTAGGCTAAATGGAGTATAGCCACTGAAGTCTGATACGGATTAGGGGTCGGGATCAATTTGCACCTGCATATGTCTTTAGTGATTTTATATTGGAATTATGTTCCGCAAAAACTGTACAAAGTGTATGTAAATGATTGGGTAATGAAATGACTTTATGACTTCAAGTGTTTTGTATCTGAAATGGGCCCAAATTATTGCTGAATACTAATGTTTGTAATAATTGTAACTTGTAAATGGAAATGTTTTTAAATGTCATGGGCCCAATTTGATTAGTAATTTCCTCTTACGTAAATTTTGTTTTAAAGAAACAATATTTTTGTAATGAATTTTGACTGAATGATCGTTCTAGCATGCCACCCTTGCGGGGTGTGTACTCGGATATCACCTTAGATGTCAGGTACGTGTCTTGTGAGAGTGGGGTGCTACAATCGCTCTTTGAGGTCTTTATGAAAATTGTAGATCTCAACGTCCTCTTTGAAACCATCCTAAGAACACCTTAAGCCGTTATCTCTAGGGATAGTTATGGCTGTTGTTGCGAAACAGATTCAATATGATTGAGGACAAAACTATATTTGATTCTTTTGGACATAACTTCTTCTCTAGACACCAAAATGACTTGATTCTTAAACCAATAGATTCATAACTCATTTTTATGTCTGTCCACAAAAATTTGTAGCATTTTGATTTGATTTGATTTGAAAAAGATTGATCAAATCAAAATGTGAAATCTATTGGAACAGTGAAATAGGATTATCTTATTGAACACCTCTCAATATTGTGATTATATCTATATCTATAGGATTCCAAATGAGATGATTTTTGATTTGAAGTAAACTAGGGATATACGGATACAAATTGTCTTAAGAAGTTGAATTATGATTCAGTCTCTAAGATGTTGAATTTATGGATGGAAGTTGTTTATAGTACACTGTTTTTAGACATGAACAACCCGATAATGTTTGAGGCATATCTTCCAAATTACAGAACCAAATTAAGTGATTTTGGTGTCAGTAGAAATGTAATACATTGGAGAATAACTATATGGATGGAAAGGTTGCCTAATTTTGTCATTTACCTTATCAGATTTAGTATGCAAAGTTGAACCATATGTGTATTAGAAGAAAAGTCTGCAGTGGTCGATGAAATTATGAAATGGTTTTGACATTGGTTAATTATGGTCCAAATTATAAGTATATATGGTATTAATGAAGGCTTTGATATTTGAATGATTTGTTGATAGGGATCATAATAAAGTGCCCTATAATTTGTCATTGAACATGCATTATGCATATTTTATAAGTACGTGTGCATTAAGAAATAATTGTACATTTGTGCAAAAATGTGATATTTGTACATGTGTTTTGTATAATCTAGAGGAGCCAAGTGGACACTAGACAGACATTGCCGGTCTATCTAAGCAATAGCGTATTGGAGCGTACTGTGAGTCAACCTAGATGATTTCCTTGGATTGATTTGTTTTGAATTGATCTGATTTGTTAAACTTCCATATTACTGAATTGTTTGTGAATTGTTTCTGAATTTCATACTTGACGTTTGAGGAGTTTAATAGTTGGGCATGTATTGGAAGTGTTTTGATTTGATATGAATTTTTGAATGACATTTGATTCTCAATGAAAGTTGAATACCGGGCTTAGGTCTGATGATTATGAGCTTTGTTTGAACATCATATGTGATTGTGACATATGACATATATGTATTTGATGCATTACATAAAATGCATGTTCAGATAAAGGTGCTGTGACTTGAGTTGCTAGTATGAAATGCTTCCACATAGAGCTTTGTTCCATGATTTCTGATTCTGCACGTAGAGTTATGCTCCGCGATTCTATTCTGACTGAGCCCTATGGGCTAGTATTTGTTTAAGTTTATGATAGGCACTTGGTCACAATAATAAGAACGAATGTGAGTCTTATACATATAACATTCATATAAGATTGAAATTTATGAATGTTTTGCAAAGCTGCATTGAACGACTATATGATATTCCATTTTATTTTATTTTGTTATTTTTCGTGTATGATATCATGTTTAGTAGGATAATTCTAGAACTTACTTTTAGAACATATATTTAGATCACATTTGGTAAACTAGAAGCATTGACATGATGAAGGCACTTAGATTCAACAACTTATTTAAGTTTTTTTTTGAAACACCCTTAAAGTTATCTTTAGGAATAACCAAGTTGAGCCTTAAGCTTTTTCATTGATTAAACCCATATATTAACCTTTAACTTAATTTTCTTTGAAGATCTTTCTGTTGTTTTGAACCTCGAAGGTTATTTACATTGTTTACTTGTTTGAGACTTAAAATTCTTGAAAGGTCCATTATTTATTAAATTTTGGTACTGAATGCTTAAATTATTATGTTAAAAAAGAGAAAAAAAAGAAAGAAAAAGAAAAAATAAGTATATAGTACCACTAGTTTTGCAATGAAAGGACTTATGTGTGTTATGAATAAGTTTCATGTAATGTTCTCTTTAGTAAATTTCCTTCAAATTAACCTTTTTATTATCCTAACCATACCATACCTAGTCCCCATTACACCTTTATAAATACCTTTTATTTTTTGTTTCTAGTTTATACATAAATGGTGGAGATGTGATTTTATTGCAATCCTATAGTAAGAATTCTACTATGCATTGATTGAGACTTTTGATGCTTTTCACCTAAACACTTGAGTGCATTGAGTGACATCTTAATGAGGGTGTAAAGATTAATTACTTTTTGACTTTAGTGAGATTATGATGTGATTACTATTAATATTGCTTAGAAAAGTAAATTTTCGGATAATTTGATTCTAATTATATGTTAATTTGATTCAATAGGATATGGTGATGTATAGTATAAAAGGAAAAATTGAGAATGATGATGGATTGATTTTGTAAAATTTATAATTTTGATAATGGTTTTCTTGAGGACAAGTAAATGCTTAAGTGTGGGGATATTTGATATATGCGTATTTGACTATATTTTTACACCCATATTTGATGTATTTGACTTGATATTTTATACTTTTATCGTATATTAAGTACTTAATTTGCTCCAAGTGTGTTTATAAGTTATAACTGCCTTCATGAACCTAAAGGAGAAGAATTCGGATAAAAACACGATATGAAACAAAGATGTGAAGCATAGAGGGAATGCATGACCATGCAATAGGTCATGCACTTATCTCCATTGTGCAAAATCGTGAATTCCAGAGGTTTTAGTGACGCCTAGTCTGATGTACAGCCTAAAAATCACTATAAAAAAGTATCTTTGGTGGTAAAAGAGGGGGAGTAGACTTTAGGAGGCAATTCCAGGCATAAAGATGGTTCTCAAGGGTGATTTTGGTTCAGAGAAGTGGAAAACATGAAGAAATCATCGAAAGATCCATTGAAATACAAGATCAAACCTCTTCCTTACAAGAATATTCGATAGAAGACAATCAGGGAGATTTAGAATTATGAACCTATTGTTTTCAATTTGTTTTTCATTCAATTTATGTTTGATTTCATGTTCGATCATGTACAACTAAATGTCTTATTAATGTTTAGGTCAGATGAACACTATGTTGATACTTTAATATAATTTGATTCTTTTATTAATGCAATTGGTTTGATTGTTATATTATGATCCAATTACGTGTTTTATTTATGTTCTAATAGGCCCGAAAATATTAGATCATAATCTAATTTCATACATAGAGATTGAGAAATCCTATTGATGAATAGATCTACTATAATTGGAAGGAATTGATTGCAACCCTAGAGATAGGATAATATAAATCTTCCAAATGAAGGTCAATCCTAATAGAGGGATTCAGAAATCGGTAAAGGAATACTATAAACTTTAACCTGAGTAATCGATAAAGGGATTCACAAATGGTTTGGGTAAGTCCAAAACATGACGCACTACACAATTCCAATGAAATGGTCCTGTGTAGTCGTGAATTCTTGAGGGAGTCCTTGAGGGAGCTCCATGCCACTAGCGGGCAGGTGGGAGAAGCCTATACTTGGGTCAACGTGCACGTGACGGTTCTTGAGGGACTAACACAAACCCACATAACACATATTTTTCAAAATCTTGTAAACTTGCTGCCCAAAATGGCACTTTTCTTGAAAACTTTCTTATCATATCCTTGACGTATATCTTGAAAAACCATTCTTGAAAAAATGATTTCATCAACATGCATCTTTTTCAAAGATATCACTTTCATGGTCTTTTCTTTTTGAAACTCATCACTCAAATGATGTAACAAACATATAGCAGATTTCATAAATCATTCATAAACAATAATGCAGCACTTATTATGTAAATGAAATCAGAAAACTTCTTTCCTTTAAAGAAAAAAGTAGGAGCTTGTTTGCTCTATTATAAACATGTACCCACCTTGATTTCCTTGCTCCAAATGCCTCTTCTCTTTGCAAACACCCTAAGGTATCCAAGGCTCTTTTCTACTGTATCTTTAACGTGTACTCCGATGATGATCTAATTGAAATAGGCCTCTTTGACCCTCTTGGTTCTTCACCAAATGAAGAGATCCTTGGCTCCAATGAAAGCTCTTCTCTTCCTCTACCTTTTTCTC
>JAOTAX010000003.1:26631250-26645332 GCA_025629825.1 Erythroxylum guanchezii | reverse complement strand
TTCATGAATTCCTCCTTTCTTTACACATGAATAATTGCCAATAATTCACTTAACAGTTCTAGCTTTCATAAAAGGTTTGGGGCCCAACAATTTTGATATGGATTTAATTGTTAATTCAATCATTTAATATGTGTTTAGGTTAGAATTATGTTAGTTAGTTAATTATTTGTGTTTAAGTGTTTTTATGGGTTAGTACAAGTCTTTGAGCTTAATTATTATATTTTTAAGGTACCCTGATGTGTTTGTTAGTATTTCAGTGTCAACATCGAAGAACAGAAAAGTTTTAGAGACACTCCGGTCGAAACAACTATTGGACCCCATTTTCGGAGTCCAACTTTGGAATCATAAAACATGAGCGTATTAACTTGTAGGGTTATTTTAATGGAATCTCATTAGCCATCATCGGTTTATCTTCATTCTCATACCATTCTAAAAAATACAAAATATATATGAACGAGTAATACTTGAAATACGGCTAAAGCCTTGTGTTTTCCATAAACTAACTTAAAATACAAAAATATGCAGATTTGGATTGATGCCTTGACTCTTGCTCATCACCTAGAGATGGGGAGGAATGGGGGTGAGCTTAAAAGCTCGTAGGTAACAAGTTTATAATGAAGAAACAAGCAAAACCATTAAAAATATTCATTACCATAGTAAATTTGCATTGAGTCCATAAAATACGTATTTCTCAAATTCTCAACTTGTCAAACAATTCATAAACAACATAAGTCATGTATTCATCAAACTTGTCAACAAATCATAAACACATAAGCAATCAGAATGGTTTGGGTAGGTCCATAAATATGAGGGAGTTCTTACGAATCTCCAGTAATAACATAATGGACTATCACAAACCCACATAATGGTTTTGCGTAGTTCATAAACATAAGGGAGTCCGTGAAAGAGCTCTATGCCACTAGCGGGTAGGCGAGAGAAGCCTTTAACATAGCCAACGTACACATGACATAACAGAATGGACCACCACAAACCCACGCAAACATGAATTTCATGACTTGTAAACATATGGCCCAAAAGTCACATTTCGGAAACATGATTTCCATAAGCATAATATATTTCAAATGCCATTTCCATCTTCATTTCATAAATCATCAACAAGATTCATGTACTAAATATGTAGCAATTTCTTAAATCATTAAGAAGAAATAAATGCAACATTTATAAAGCAATTGAAATCATTTATGTCTATTGATTTGGAAAAATATTCATAGCTCATTAACTCAACTATAAACATGTAACCCAACTGGATTCCTTGCTTAAAGGTGCCTCTCCTCTTGCTCCTCTTGTCTTTCTTGGTTCCGTTTAACATTGGCAAAAATACCATTCAATAGGAATAAAATTTGAGAACCCACAAAACATATTCACTAAAATTGATTCTAGAATACTTAAAACATTGAGAACCACAAAGCATATTCACTAAAATTGATTCTAGAATACTTAAATCCATGCATTTCCTAAGCTTCATAAACTAAAGTCCTTCCAAAAATCTAAAGGATTAAAAATGAACTTACCTTGAATTTTCACCAAATAAAGAGATTTTTGGCTCAAATGGAATCTCTTCTCTTCCTTTTTCTTTTTCTCTTCTTGAACAACCTCAAAATCACTCTTGAAAGCTAAGAAAAAATGAAACCCTAACTTGATCTTCCTTCTTTTCTCTCAAGAATGAACCCTCTCTCCTTTCTGTCTTCTTTTTTGTTTTTCTCTTCTTTCTCTCCCTTATTCACGTTTTTCTCCTTCTTAAGAGCAAGACTACACTTTTTTCGTCTAATTATACCCTTAATGAGTGTCAAATGTCGACTTTGACCTTCCTTTATGCTTTATGGCTTTTATACTTAAGTGACACGCCAAAATTGCCCTTTATACACTCTTACTACTTTAATTCAACTAACCAAGGTAATAAAATCCTACTAACTTTGAAATAATAATTAACTCCAAAAATTAATCTATCAAGACCTCATAATTGATTTAAATCATGCTTAACTCAACAAGAAAAAAAATTCGGGGCCAACAACAACGGCCCACGATCGTGACAGAAGCATTGGAGTCAGCCCGCGATCGTGGCCCATATGTCACAATCGTGACAGAAGCCCAGGACACGACCAACGATCTTGGCCTACTTGCCACGATCGTGACATAAGGCTCAGATGTGGCCCACGATCGTGGCCTACAGGGCCATAGTGGTGGCCTGCATCGTGCAGATGCACAGATACTCAAAAATGTCAAGTTTCGAGGGAGTTTTTGGACCTTTTGGACCCCAAAAAACCCTAGGGCTACACAAAATACAAAAGATATATAAAGAATAAGACAAAGAAGATGAAGGAGCTTTTTCCATTAGCCATTTTTTAGAGGAACCTTAGAGAAAATTGTTAAGAGTTTTAAGAAAGAGAAGAGGGAAGAGAGAAGTGTAGAAGAAGTCGATATGTGTTATGCAAGTATTTTTTGAAAATTTTGGGAAGGTCAAAATATAGTTATTATGTTGTCGAAATTTTTAATAAAATGATTGAAAAAAGAAAGGGTATCCCACTATTTTCCGCACTTTTAAATTTTAAAGTATAAAAAAAATTTAACAAATGAATGACTTGGCTTTGCGAGAACCCTTCAGTTGAGTTAGATATTGATTGGAGGACTACTATGGGGTTGCCAGGAGGGCTTCACTTGGGTTCCTGAATGGAAATTCTGGGATGGATCCTTTCAGACATAATCATATACATAGTATCTAGTAAAGGGTAAACAAGTTCTAGAGGACCTTTTCAACGTGTTTATGGGAATCTCCTTTTATTAATTATTCCACTTCAACATTTTTAGGTTTTACTTCCTGTCTAGGAACATTAAAATCAACTACAACTTGTTAATTATTATGGGCACTATTTGCATCTTGTTCCTCTTTCGGTATATGCAGAACTATATCAAAATCATTTGGCATACAACTGCTATTAGGTATTCTTTTCTCTATTAAGGTATGTTATAGTTTGATCCTCCATGAACACAACATCTTTGCTTCTAACTATCCTTTTCCTAGTTATATTATACAACTTGTAGCCATATTTATCCTGACCATAGCTAAGAAAAATGCATTATCTGGTCTTCATATCGAGCTTTGTCCTTTCATCTTTAGGAACATGAACAAAAGAAATACAACCAAAAACATGCAAATGTTTATAAGAAACATTTTCGTAGACCAAATTTTATCTAGTACCTCTAGTTATAAAGGAATACGTAGTGAGAGATTAGTGACGTGAGCTATAATACTCAAGGTTTTAGCCTAAAGAAACTTTGGAAACTTGATCTATGAAAGCATACATCTAACCCTTTCAACTAGTGTTCTATTTATCCCCTCAGTCAAACTGTTCAATTAGCAATGTCTTTGGGGGTGTCTTTTGATGTTTAATTACTTGTTCTTTACAATAAGTATCAAATGATCCTAGGTACTCACCATCATTTTTAATTTGTATACACTTCAATTTCTTTCTAGTTTCTTTCTTAATTGAGACCTGAAACTTGTTAAAAATAGATAAGACTTGATCTTTCAATCTTAAGGGTAAACTTAAATTTTCTTTGAATGGTCATCTATAAAAGTCACAAAGTAATAAACACCTCCAAGAGACATAGTTTTCATAAGACCATAAACATCATAATGCACTAATTCCAGTACCTTTAAGCTTCTATTTGATGGGTGGCTCTTAAAGGACTCTTTTGTTTACTTTCCTGTTAGACAATGATCACACTTCTTTAAATTCTCTCCTTTTATCCTAGATAGCAAATTCCTCTTTACCAAAATTACAATTCTGTTCTTACTTATTTGACATAGTCACTTATGCCATAACTTAATTTCATTACCTAGTTAGTTGCATTGATAACATCTTTAACTATCTTGGCTTGAGTAAAATATAGAGTTGAATAATTTTTACCTCTAGCTATAACCAAGGATTCTTTAGAGAGCTACCAATTTTCACCTAAAAGATTGCTATCAACTCTATCATCAAATAGCTTACTAACAAAAAGAAGACCGAGTTGACTATCTCAAACATGATTGGCATGCTTAAGAGTTAACTTAGACCTATTTAAAGTCATCAAACACACATCTCTAATGCCTACATGTTTAATCATACCTCTATTTGCTCTTTTGACATCACCAAAGTTACTATGTGTGAAGGATGTGAATGCATCTCTTCTAGATGTAACATGATTTGAAGCATCATTGTCTCTCACCTAACTAGTCTCTTCATGTGCATAATTGATGACATCAAGCTCTTGAACTAACAGTAGATCTTCAAGAATGAAATTGACCCTATTATCATTTACACTTGGGGTCATTTTATTCTCTTTCTCCTTATTCTCCTTGTTTTATTTCTTCCACTTATAATAATATCTCTTGATGTGCCCTTTTTTCTTATAATGATGACACTCAAAATATTTGCACTTTTCTTTGAACTGCTCTAACTATGATCTCTATTTTTGGGACCTCAACTTTTGTTTCTCCTTTTAGATTATGTAATTAGAGTCTTAGAGTGTGAAGAAGAGCCCTGTGATTTCCTTCTCATCTGCTTATTTAAAACACCACTCTTAACAAGATTTATTGACATTTTTCCTTCAAGTTTATTGTTATTTAAGGACATTCTATAAGTCTGCAAAGAGTTAAATAAAGTGTTAAGAGAACACAAAACTTGAATTTCTTCATCAAATTTGATTCCCATATAAGAGAGTTGATTAAGGATCCCCTGGAAGGTGTTTAAGTGGTCTATCATTAAATTTTCATCCTTGTATCTTAAAGCTATCATCATCTTTATCAGGAATAGTTTATTACTCCCTATCTTCCTTGCATATAGTTGTTCCAATTGCCTACACATATGTCTTATTAATCATTCTATTTATTTTAACTTCCATTATATGCAATGATAGTTCACCAACAAAACCATGCTCTGATACCATTTTGATAGGAAGGAAGCTCCAAATTGAAACTTTTTAGTAATAAAATAATAAACAGTAGACTAGTAATTTAACATAGAAAAATCTCCCTCTCAATATGAGTGGGAGTAAAATGATACGACCTAAAGTGAATTTTACCATCACCAAAATGATTACAGTAGTCAACTAATTTCATTGCTCAACTACAGTATGATAATAAATCATACTTTACTTTAGTAGATCACTAGTATATGATATACAAAATGGAAGAGCAAATAGAGCTAATAATTTTAACTTATTTAGGAAACAAATACAACCAAATCTTTGTATGCTAGAGACCACCAAACGTCAATTATACCAAACATCAATTCCACCATAAGGAATAAAGATTGATGAGTGCAGAACTCTAGTGAAAAATTTCAGCCAAATCGGAGAACAAATCACCATATAATCTCCCATTTGTTCAAGAATGCGAAGATGGCTTTATAACTGTTATATGTGAGTGAGCTATTGTTCACAAAATTTTAGACATGTTATAAAGCTCCAATAGCCAATCATACTGTACAAAATTAAGAACAATATGTTAGGTATCTCCATAAAAAAATATGCTAAATTGGACTAGAAATAGCTATCGATCATCTCTCTGATGAAAAGGTATATAGGCTAAAATTTAAAGAAAGATTGTGTGTATAATGCACTAAGAACAAAACAATTGTCTTTCACAATCAATAATATTTTTAGATTTTTCTTTTTCTTCCTTTTTTTAACTTCAAAAACGAGTTTTATAAAATTTGGGTCATTCTCCACATAATGTTGAAATCCAAAAGGCCTAACATTATCTAATGAATTTTGCATTTAGTAGCTTATCGACTTCTTCTTATATTAGAAGTTGCCTATCCTTTGCAAATGCTCTCTTTTTTATTTTGAAGGTTTGGATGCAAAAACCACATTAAGAATTTAAGTGAGTTACTTCTAATGGGGAAAAGGGGAGACAATGATTTTTTTTTAAAAATTATTTAATTTCTTCCCTCTTATTTTGGGTCATTCTTGCATTAACCTTAAAGCTACGTTTGGTTGGGGGTTTATTAATGGAATGGAATGGAATGTAATATTATTCCATCATTTGGGAGGAGGGTTTATAATGGAATGGAATGGAATATGATAGAAGAGGAGGGTTTCATATTACATCCCATCCTATCCTAAATAGTAAAAATGAGAAACCTCATATTTGAGAGGTTTAGGATGGAATGTAAAATGATAAACAACTTTTCACTATATTCTATTATAAATCCTTCTTCCACACAACTTTTTACTATATTACATTATGAACCCTTCCATCTCTCCTAAACAATAATTTTCTAATATTACATCCATTTACATTCTATTCCATTATAAACCATTCCATTCCATTCCATTATAAATCTTATTTCCAACCAAACATAGCCTAATAGTTCATACTCTTTGAGTTTGACCTAATATGTGTTAACCACTTCTTCTATAGGTTCAACTATCAAAAATTTTCTCAAGGTCTTATATATCTAAATCTCCAATGGTTAATTGCTCTACTTTCTACTTTAATTTTTGAGATGTCATATAACACTACCATAACATGTTTTGATCTCCTCGAACCTCTCCTACATCATGCTCCATCAAAAACATCATTATTGAGATACATGGTACCTCTATGTAGACTAGGAAATAATTCAGGTAAGTAGATGCATACCTATATCTTAAAAGATCACAACTTTTAAGAAATAAATAATTTAAGCAAAATAATTATTATAGTCTCATCTAAATGCTAAAATTGAGAGATATTGTAAGTTAATAAATGAAATTCATCATCGGAAATGGAAAAAAAAACATGATTTTAGATTGATAACTAAAATGGTCTAATACCTCTTTATAGAATTCCTGAAGTAGGAAATCTTAAGCTTTTAATTCCCTTAAAATCCAAAGTGAAAAGTTTCCATCTTTGGTGAAGAATAACATTGCAAATACAAAGGATTTAATTCAATCATGAGCTCTCTCCTCTTTACAAACCTAACTTAGAAAATAAAGATAAGATAAATTGGAATAGGCAAAGCTCCAAAATTTTTAATCACAAATCTTGTTTGTAGATATCCAAAGCACTAACTTATATGATCCCTAAAGGAAGTTGGTATGCTTAAACAAAATTATTCTAAAGCTTCTTTTATATTTTTGATAGCAATAAAGTAGAGACTAAGAAAATTAGAAAGAATTAAAGGTAACATCTCTAACAACCTCAATTGCAAGCTTTGCAATCAAGTTCCTAAAACATTAAACCATCTTTTATCTAATTGTTGCTTCTCAAATATATTTTGCAGCCAAGCTTTAAGAATTAGTAAAACGCAATGCTTTGAAAACTATTAGATTAAGATTATGAAATGGGTTGAGCAGGTAAGGTATATGCATAAATGCGATTTAAAAACAACCAAATTAGCTCTGAGTTCTTGCAGTTATACATTATGGAAGGAGAAAAATATAAAAATGTTTCAAAATAAAAAGAAAGAATAATATTGGATCATTGACTATGAGAATGCAAAACATAAAAGGAATTACTAAATTTCAATTTCCTATCAGGAGATTCAATTTTCTATTCTAGTATTTAGAGCATCATATCATGTGTGAGCCTTTATGATTAATTGGTTTCTTGTGTTCATGTAGCCAAGTTTTGCAGTTGTGTTCTATGGATTCCTTTTGAGCATAATTTATTACCTTTCATCTTTAAAAAAAGATTGAAATTTCGTTTATAACACTTATCACCTTTATTTTCTCTTCATATAAAATTATTTCAAAAGTTCTTTTAGCAAACTAAAGAGAATTACAACACCCTTATTAGTAAAAATTGTTGGGAAATCGGGTCAAGATTCGATCTCGACCGTAGTGGAATATTCACGAAATTTTTTCGTGACTTTTGATTTCCTGAAAACCAAGATCTATTTAATTCTATAAAATGATTAATATGAATCATAATAAAGCGAAAACTTAATTCGTACCTTATTCCGAAGCTTGATTTCTGTCTTGTCGTATCCATCGAACTGTTCCTGAAACTGATCCGTCTCAATCACTGTAGTCGCACAAGTGTTCGGCCTCTAACGGTATCCACATAACAGGCTGAGAAAACTCTGTAACTCTTACAGAGAGGGTTAAACAAAAAGTGCTAACTCTATAGAGCTTAAGCCTATTTATAATAAGCTTTGGACATTTTAGTAATTTAATTGAAATTAAATTCTAATTTCAATTAAACTTTAATTAGAATTATAAATAATTATAATTAAATACCAATTATGCCCATATAGGATTCAATATCTTATATTGAATCCTTATTTATTAAATATCTCTTATTTAATCATAAAATTTCTCAAAGTTTACAATCAAGTCCAACTTGGTTAAATTAATTTTGCTCTCTTCAACTCATTCTATATGTAAGACCCATTAGGTTCCCAAATATGTTGGTAATGATTATAAAATCTAATTTTAATTCATAATTAAAATTAGATAAATTAAACTCCTTTTAATTTATCTTTAATTCTCCAATTAAATAATTTATAATCATAGATCAAGATTGGCGTCTAGTAATGCATCATGGCCACCCAAATATTTAGGAATGTCAAAGTGATTTTGACAAACCTTTCCGTGCATAATTTTTCCGTATAATTCAATCCTTTCATCATATAATGTTTCGATTAGATATAGAATATGGAATTAATGTCTACTCTATTTTGATTCTAATCATATTAATTATATGCCATTAGCTATCGATTCAATTAATGACATTTGTAAACTATTTACAAAGCATCATTTCACCTTGGCCAAGAATTTCTTGAATCAATACTAATCAAAAACTATGAAACATTCTCCTTAATTACTTTAAGGTGATGAATCCTATCTTGATCATTCATTTATTTCCATATAGTTTATGCTACATCCAATGACTACAGATTAAACGACCTATGATTAAATAGATCATAAGTAGTATCAAAACATAGCAATCCCCTTACAAGATAACTTTGATAACCTCAAGCCAAAGGATCACTTATACAATCATCACAATGAGAATTCCATATACATACAAGTAATGTTTCAAATGGATTTTTCATATCGGATCTGTTCAGTGAACTTGTTCTCTAGGAAGCACCCACATATTTGTTTAAATATCTCTATACTTTAGCCTATGAAATCAACTACTTCCTTCATAACGAAAAACAAAAGGTTTGCTAGTCTTTTTACGTTCTATTAATGTCCAATCTTAATAGAACAATGGCTAGGAATATTTAGGAATAATACATAAATGCAATATGAATCTCATAATTATAATCTCATTATAATTTTATTTGCAATGTATAATTATCCTATGGACTTTATCATATACATCTAAATATGTACAAGATAAATAATATCTTTAAATAATTTGTCTCTAAACTACAATCAAAGTGATTGACTGTATGATATAAACCAACAAAAACAAATAGCTTTCGTAAAAGAAGGGTACAACCTGAACGATGTCGTCATTATTAACAAAATTGGTTTTCACGCGCGCTAAGGCAAATAGGATAGAAGCAGTTCTCATCAAATTGCACCTAAAAATATTTTAAAATATATCACACAAACTTATCAGTACCCCCTTGACAAAATGAAATTTGGAATGAAATGGAATTTTTGGATCAAAGAAAGCTTATCGACAACTTCCAAGTCAATATTGGTGAAGGGATATACAATAAATTAATTTACTATTAGAAAAGGATTAAGGCAAGCTATTCTCTTTCTCCCTTCGTTCTTTTCAGCAGCAGAAGTCTCTATATTTTATTCCGAAGCTGTACGTTCAAAATTGGTTAATAAGATCAATGTTTTTGACTCCAACCCGCAAATCAATCACCTGTAAGATCGTTTTAGTATTCACCCTTCCAAATGAGGAAAATTTGATGAATATAAGGAATCCTACGACGTTTTGAGTAGGTCCTCTAAATTCTTATAATTTCGAGAAAAAATATCTTTGATGTAAATTAAAGGACGCTTCCCATATGCCAAGTTTGCTTGGTTGCAAAACTAGTTTCATATCTTGGACTCTCAATTCGTGCTCACTCAAACAGTTCAAAAATTTGGGATCTAATTTTAACTAAAAAAAGAATTGAAAAGCCAAGCATCTCCTTTTAAAAGATTGATTAACTTAGTTCTGTGAAGTCTAAACTTACCACAAATGATCATTATACCCAAATAGATGAAACTGTAACAAATACTTTACGACTGAGGTACTGACAAAGCCATAAAATAAGTGAAGTCACCTAAAGAAATAGATATGGTTGGGATCTTGATTCTCACAATTACAAAAGATTTTAAGGAATAATCAATAACAACTTAACGTACCCTCGCTTGCAAGGACAGCAATCGTTCCCTTCTTCATCAGTCAGTCTTTGAATGGTCAGTAGAAGACGACTTAACTACTACTCCCCTTTGAGCAGATAATTGGTTAGTGCAATCAACTAGCCCAAGAGTCTTTAGAAAGCAATTAACCAACATTTTCTCAATACACTGCCTAATCTTTCTTTAAGCCATAATTAAAAAGACCAGATCCTTTGGCCCATGAGAAGTACCAAATTCTTTCCTCCAAAACTTTCTCTAGAATACTTTATTATTGTTAAAGAAACCCCAAGCCAAAATGATATATATTTGTTTGACATTATTTTTAAAACCCAAAGTCAAGGATTTATATGGTAGGCAATGGACAACGACATACCATTGAATATAAGAAGAAAGTGTCTCTCTTTCTATATACCATATGCTTTGTAAACGGTGTCATAGAAAAATTTGAAGACAACAACCACATTATATATATTGCATTGACTTTGATTAATTTCTTTAATCTTAAATCTTGTCTTTGTGGATTATTAAAATGTGTCTTCTCTTTTCAATTTCAGAAATTTTCTCACGGGCTGATAGATTTGTTGTAGAGAAAAAAAAAACCTCGAATATGATGGTAACGGCACAAGAAGCCTAGTGACTAACCTGAAGAAATGAACCAAATGATCTCATCTTTAGGAACTAAGTAACTGACTGGATAAAGTTGATTGATGGCATAAAATCACAGCATTATCAGTGGCTAAGATCCTAGATTAGAATTTTTCTATTTCCTTCCCCAGTTCAATGTCTTGCTCTAGGCTTACTGTCTAAGAGCCTTGATTCTTTGGTATCACTTAGTAATTAAAACTCATCGAGGAGAAAAAGAGATTGCAACTAGCTCCGATGAACAAGAAGAAATTCATTTAGTTTCTATATTATTTTATGAGCAGCAGTTGGTTGTACCTCGCTCCTTTTTCTTTGATCAATAGGTTAGTCTTCTGGTGCCTTACTCTTTATTTTGCATGGCTGTTTTCTACAACTTCGTTGACTGCTTTTATAATTCAAAGAGTTGTGTTTTGTATTGTTTCCATAAATTTTTATAATTGCGATTATACTTTTTGAATTTATATTTGTATCATTTGTAATTATTAAAATGACTTGCAACCCATCCATATATATATATATATATAATTTACAATTCCTAAATTAAAAAGTTTGATTAATTCTGACTTTGATATTTAATAATAAGTTTATGACTTACATTATAGATTAACGCATTAGTAGTAAATTCTAATAATTTAGAGGAATTTGTACTTGAGCATATAGTATTTATTATTTAGGTTATTTTTTAAAAACTCGCATTGAATTTATCTATTTTATTTTATTAATTACTTATTTTCTTCTCATTAGATTTTTAACAGTCATTAAAAAATCTTTATTTTCTTCATTAATTAAAATATTCTGTGCAGATTTGAAAGCTAACAATAAAGGAGGTACCATTATCATCACATTTTATTAGTTCTTACTAGAAAAGCAATAAGCATCGAAAGCAAATGTGAAGCAACATTCCACCTTCCTGGATAAATGATGCGTGCAACTTTTATGAGTGTTTGAAGGCGTAGGAAAGTGATAGTTTGATTAAAAATTAGAATCTGAAAGACGTCTCTTGAGTGCACACCATTGGAAAGGTTAACAATTCCAACCAATTAGCAATTTCTTTCAACAATCCTTTCATTAAAAAAATTATATATTCACTGTACATAAAGGGAGCAGTTATAGAGGGCTCGAGTTCCCTCTCCGCCATCAATGTGCCCTTTTTCTTCTTCTTTTTCCCCGTGACTTGGAAATTAAGCTTTCCACCTCTAATATTGTATACTTCTTTCTGTTGCTCTAAATTGTAATACCAAATTTACCTTATAATGTTACTAATTTTCATGGCTTCATCTTATCATTAGTAAAGCAGGTAGGGAAATCACATTATCCAAGTAATAGTGTTGTGACTCAATTATTCCAATAATAACTTGTAAATATATAACTAGTGAATTGCCAAATTTTAATGTCAGATCACAGCTCTAATCATGTCAAAGGAATCCTTACGGCAAGGTTGTGATGTTAAATGTGTATCAACAGTTACAATTAATAGGAGACAAGTTGGCAATTTTTATACCTCTACTTGCAATGCAAAAGAAAATAAGTGATTCAAAATGTACCAAATCATCAATTCTAAATGAATCATTAATTGATGTTTTGCCAAAGATACTTGTTTGCTGAACAATTTGAACCGTTCATATATATAGTCAAGTTGAAAAACCATCCTAAACTGAGTTAATAAAATAGGGATAATAACGTCAATTGCATACTACTGTGACTAAACAATGAGTAAGTATTAGATTTGTTTTCCTTTTAATCAAGCGGTAAGTTAATATATGCAAGTCAATATGTATCTATACTGATTAGTTCATTTCTTCAATAATTTTGGCAATTGTTTTCCCTTTAGTTATCAGACGTTCCTTCTTTGTCATTTTCACTTAAGTGTTTGTTTTTTTTTTTTGGAGTCACTAACCAGGATTAGGCCATGGGTTGTTGCATCCGAAACAAAAAGAATAGGCCAAAGTACATAATGGCAAAGTATCACTAACATTATGAAAATCATTACCTTACTTCATATTGGCGATTGATAACTACATACATGATTAATAGATACCATCAACTAGAGTACAATCATTGCCACAATTAAAGTATTGCCACAACGTCACTTTAATTACACTAGGTAGGTATTCATTACACTAGGTTTTTCTTTTTAATACTTAAAGCTCACCTACATCTTGGCTTTCTTCTTTACACTAGTCGCTTAACTTTCGGTTAAAATGAGCCTAAGGTCATTCTCAGAATTGTCTGACGAGTTGCTCTGGTTTTGTTTTTTAGTGTCTTGGTGCTGTTTTTGCAGCAAGTTTTGTTTCCGTTATTGCTTCGTGATCAGCAGAAAAAGAAATAAAGGAAGGGCCCTAAGGGCATATTTCCAAATGTGCCCCTCCAATTTACGGATTAGAATTGAACTTCAATTCGTAGATTTAATTTGGAGGTTAGGACTGCTACTTCTACTCCATGCATTTCCTACATAGACTTAAGTGAGCTATGTTCAATACTCAATATTAATGTCTATTTGATGCATAGTTAATCAAAAGTATTATTCTAAAATAAGGGTAATTACTCACTATTAACTATAGAAATGCACCAAGTTAATTACTTCCACAACATGAAACAAGAGTATCTATTGAATGAATTGGTAAGGGAATGAATTATAGGACCTTTCTCACATATAAACTAATCCCAAGTATTTATGTCGTTTTTCGGGATTAGTAATTTACTTCTGAATTTCCAAATTTGACAAATTAGTAAACCGTTAATTTTTTCCTTTTTATTTTGTTTTTCCTTCTTGATTCAAGCAAAGTTATGAATACCATACCGGATTCGGTACCGGATTGAGTTTTGGAACAGAATTGTACCGGTACCAACTGGTACCGGTACAATTCCATTCCAAACTCAATGATACCAGTACAGCTCCGTTCTAAAACTCAATCCGGTACCGAGTCCGTTAGTATTGAGTACCGTTTTGGAAAATTTTTTAAATTTATGAAATAGTCCACAAAATTTTTAAAAATTGCAAAATAATCTATATTGATATATTTTTCAGGAAAATTTTTAAATTTATGAAATAGTTCCTAAAATTTTTAAAAATTGCAAAATAATCCATATTGGTATATTATACAGTTGTACTGTATACTTTACTAGTTTACT
>JAOTAX010000003.1:26604110-26624464 GCA_025629825.1 Erythroxylum guanchezii | reverse complement strand
AAAATCACAATCTTTTTGAAACCAAAATTTTCTCATTTCATTTCATCAAAATCAAGGAGTTTATACATCTGTCATCCCGTACTGTTTGTACATAAATCTCAAAAATCCTATTAAAAAATGCTACATGAAAGAGGAAAACAACAGATCTATCTAGGTCATCTCAAAAGTCCCAGCTGACCGATCAGTGAGCCATGACTTCTCCCGTCAAAATAATCCACACGACTTGAAAAGTCCCTCTGGAGCTAGGAGTCTACTCTCGGTCCTAGATTTGGAGCTATGTATCATTAGCTTATCAAAATCATAAACTACAACTATTCTTGCATTATGGTGGGCTTGATGATTTGTAATGATTTTCCAATAGTCTTTTGATGAACCAAAGTCTCATATATTGATCAACTTAGCTTTGTTTTCAAAAGGACTATTAAAATTTGCTTTATTGCATGAAGATAATCAAAAAGTACATGTTATTTTTTTGGGACTATCAAATCCCCTAGTGTTCCAAGCTAGCATTGATATTAAGAGTATTGAGAAAAGTTCCTTGATCCTTTGGCTTTGGCATCCTGCTAAATCTCCTTCTAGAGGTAGGTGTGAAGTCCCTTTTACTTGAATTCATCAACATCCTTATAGTTTCCCTTATAATTGGTAATCTTAAACTTGATAGCCTTTGTAGTTGTATCCCTTAGAGTGATATTCAATTCTCTTGATCCATCTGCTAGCTTCACTTTAACTAATAATTTACTTGACATTGTGACGTCTATCAAGTTATTGCTCTTCATTGATTCCAATTAAGGAATTTGGTCACTTCTACCCTTTTCTCCAAAAGCCTCTTTATTTAATTCATTTAATAGTTCATCCTTCCCTACCTCAAAAGTATGCCACTTATTTTCTCGCTCCTCATTAGGATAATCTAACCCCATAAGTTTATAATAGTCACCCCTTTCAAATAGCTTTCCTATTTTCCTCCATTCATTTCCTTATTGTTTGAGTGTTGGCTTTCATTGATAGGAAACTAAAATTTAGTTTTCCACCATTTTTCTTTTTTATTTAGCCTTATAATTGGAATAACTTCAGGAAAGCTCTGGCTTATGTTAGTTTCTATACAAAACCTAACGTAACTGATTATTTTCATTAATGTTGTGATGTCAACCATAAATATTAGATTTATTTTGCAGCTAGCTAAGTAACTTAACCTAATTATTGACTAATATTCTAATAGAACACTTTGAATATTGATCCATATAGGGATGTTCTTCATTTTTTGATGCCATAGTTGCATTCTTAGGGACCATTTTTGCATAAAAATTGGTTTATCGCTAATGTGCCAAAGACCAGCCTTAATAATCTTTCAAGCACCAATTTTTAAGGACAAGTCGAATATATAAATCCCTTGTTCATTAATCAATACCTTTTGAAATCCTAGCCTCTTCCAATTTTCTTTAGCCCATGCATTAATTCCCTTATCCGTAAAAAAACTTGTCAAAGATGCCACCCATTTTGGACCCTTTTGTTTCAACTTCCATTAATGGAGACACTACGATATTTCCTTCTATAGCTAGTGATGTATCCCTTACCACTTGGAATCATATTTCGCCTTATGTTCTTATACGTTTTATCTGTTGCCAAATTTTGTTATGGATGATAATGCTTTGCATAATGGTAGGATCTTATTCTAACTTTATTTTAAAAGTGATATAAGGTTCCAATAGACCAGAAGGTTAGCTAATGAGCCTTTGAGAGAGGGGAAACAATCTTGTTTAAAGTTTGGAGGCTCATTGTTTACCTTACAAGGAAAGAGGGCAGTGGAATGCTACTTAAAAATTAGATAATTGTTCCCTTTGAGGAAAGACAAGAAACCTTCGAGGATATAAAACTAGAGAAAGGAGAAAGTTAGAGTCATGGAGGGGCAAAAAGGAAGGAGTGTAGTTAAGAAGAGTTAAAAAAAATATGGAGGATCAACATAAAAGAACCCATAAGATAAGTCTAAAAGTAACCGAGACTAGAATGAGACTAGTCAAGAGTGAGATTTAGATTAAAATGAAAGTTAGAATCAAATTGCTTATAACTGATGAAGAAAATCAAGACTTTTTCAACAGAGTGTTATATAAAGAATTTTCACCTTAAAGCTATAGTTCTCTAAAGAGAAGCTAAATGTTCTCTTTCTAGCCATTTCTTTCTTAAGGTTTCAAACAATTAAAACTATATTTTTTAAACTTTATAATAAAGTCTAATTTCATTAAATTAGCTTTTCTTTCTTTCTTCAACTGTTCTTTGTTTATGATTATTAGGTTTCCAAATATATTGACAACAAATATATTTAAAATTAGATAAGATTGATTAGTATCTAACAGCTTATCATTACTACCCAAATATTATAAATGTTAAAATACTTTTAGCTAGTCTTTTTGTATATGATTTTTGGTATAATTTAGTCATTTTACATGCAATATTTAAACTAGATATAGAATATAGAATTAATATATATTCTATTTGAGTTCATATATGTTAGTTATCTAATATTAGTATTTGATTCTTTTAATGATATTTTAGAAATTATTTTTAGAGAGTCATTCCACCTCAACTAAAAATTTCTTAAATTAATACTAATAAAAAATAATAAAATATTATCCCTACTTATTTTATGTAATGAATCTTATTTTGACTACTTAACTACCTTTATATAGTCTATATTATATTTAATGGATAATGGAGTTAACCTTTATTAAGATAGATCCTATGTAACATCAAATTATGGCAATTCATATAGTAGATACTTTGGAGACTCCAAATTAAGTGATCATTTATACAATCATGACATTTTCATTGTCACAAAACTAATATTCCAAGTAAAATTTTGCATGTTGGATCAATTTAGTAAATTTGATCTCTAATAAGCACTTACACATTTGTTAAAGTATTTTTATACTTTAATTATGAGATCAACTGCTTCTTTATAAAGAAAAAAATGTGTATTAATCTTTATATTTTGTCAATGCTCAATCTTAACAAAGTAATGATTAAGAACAATTTAAGAATAATACATGAATACAATATGAATCTCATAATTTTATTTGTGAAAAATATTTATATCATATACAATAAAGTTAATTAATTAAACAAGCATGCATAAAATAAAAATGCATAATTTATTTTATAAGTTAGTTAGTTAAACAAATATCTATAAGATAACAAATGCATTTACTTAATTATATTATAAATATACAACTAATAAACTGGCTTTAGAATATAAACTAATGAACACACAGCTTTCCTTTTCTTCTTTTAAGGACTAGAATTTAAAGAGTACGAGCATTAATCTTAAGCAATTCAACTAAGAAAACTGACACTGGTCACATGTAATGTGGTGGAGATAGTTTTCTTAACCGATAAAGGAATTAGGATAAATAATTTACGTCTTCATGAACTGATCTTTTATTTTGTTTTTAATTATGTATATGTTTCTACTAAAACATAAGCTGTTTGAGAAAATGGTACTATATGTAATTTTTAAGTTGACTCCCTAAATTTTTTTATTATTAGGGAAAAGAACAACAGAAACGCAATGAGCTATAGTGAGGATCATGTAAATAGACAATAATCAATTTGAATGTCAGGAATACAAGGCAGAGAGTCATTGGTGAGCTGATGGATGCCGATTAGAAGTTATGTGTGGCAAATTCCCTACCATGTAACTATCCTGTCTTGAACCTTCTGTACAACCTCATGTTGGCAATAAACTATAGGATGATAAGATGCAGAAAACACCAAGACAACAAATTCAACCAAAACACCATATATTTTATAATATTTAAAACCCAGATAGATCTGTACTCTCTGTGTCTCTCTATATAATATATAGGGAGATGGATCAATACTTTACAGAGTAATATTCCAAATGTCACCTAATCCGTGGTAAGATCTCCAATAACTGCCGTGATCATATGTAATTAGTGGCACCATCCAAAAGCAGGACCTTGCAGAAAAATATAAAATTTGGTTACCATACGGCAACTTAAATTAATAACGACCAAAGGTTCATATGTCATAATAATTGGTGCTGTGTGCACATAACTGGAGCAATTAAGTGCGTGCATTATCACTGAACCCCACATGAAAGGGAGAGGAAAAAGAGGTTGCTTAATTGAAATGAGTACTGAGTTAGACAGACCCGTTTTATCAATATATTAACTTAATGATAAGGACTTGATCAAATACAAATTTGATATTTAATATCAATGTTTTAAATTACAAATTACACTGTGATTGTAATAATTACAGATAAAACAAGTGCAATCACAAGAACTCAATTGTAATGGCAATATTGTTGTTGCAATTTTTAATTTAAAATATTGCATAATACATAAAATCAAAGAAATACGTAGATAAGATAAGAGCATAGATAAAGTTTAAAAGCGCCAATCTTCAATTAGTTGTTCCATTTTTCATTTTTTGTTTCCAAATAAAGGGATGATTGGTGTGCCTTAGATGTTCTTCCTTCTTTGCCTTCTTTTGCTTTTTGTGTGAACCTTGGGCAACATCTATGAAGCCATGCAAACTGGTCCCCCAGCCATGTCCTACTTGCGTTTCATACTCTTTTTGGTTGATAGTTGATGTTTACCTTACAACTCAACCACGATGCCCACAGAGATAGAGATGGAGAGAGAGAGAGAGACATGAAAGGCTAATCCAACTAAAGCTATAAAAGCGCTCCTCAGAAAATTTAGAAACTCTCACTAACCTGTCTGCATGTGGTGGCGTGGGCGTGACATTATTCAATTTCCTTCTTTTGGGACCACAAACTCTATTTTATATTTTTGTTTGCTCTACTTTTCAAGATCCATGCTTCTCTGGTTCCGCAGACCGTTTTACGCCCTAACAACGTCATAAATTACCAAACTCACATGACCTAAACCCAAGAATACCTTATTCTAAGTTTCATATAATTTGTAATTTCTTACCAAACCTTGTAAAACCTCTATTTCCAGATTCATTAAACAGGATACTTATAGTTGTCCTTTGTCTTATACGAAAGCTCGTGACAACCTAGTCCATATGAGACAAAGCTCTGTGAGACTGTTGCCAGCAAAAGTTTGCCTGGAGAAAGCAGGAACCAAGAAGCGCTTTGTGGTTCCTCTCTCCATTTATATCCTCTCGTTCTTTCTTATCTATCAAGCCTTCACTTTGAAGTCATGGAAGAAGAGCAAAGAAGACTTCAAGGCCTAACCAAATGGGTCATCACTTCTCTAACTCACTATACACAGATGCTTTGTAACTTTGTCATGCACCGCTGAAAGTTGAAGCTGCCAGCATGATCTGGGCTTTCCTCAAATTTTCCTCTACAGGAGGGACTAGATCATGTGGCAGTTTCACCTGTTGACGGTAGCATGGAGAAACCCTAATCATCATAAACCCTAATTTCCTGAACGATCGATTTTCACCGACGCCATTCAGGTATTTCATCGAGATATCCTACATAAGGTATTTATTCTTTTTCTAATTGGTTTTCACAGACTCTCCAGCTTTATTTTTGGCCTGCTAGTGTATTAATTAACTTTCAGATCGTCTTGTTCTACTTTTCTATGTCAAGATTGTTGGAGAATCTTTTTAACAGGTACAGATTCCCGTTAGGGTTTAAGCGACAGAAATTCTGTCTTAACACTTCATTGGTGCTTTTGAGATCCATATCTTCTTTCCTTGAAGAGAGTGCTCTATGTTCATCATGTATTGTTCTTGTCAATCTGTGGTGTCTATGCTTTTAGTCCTTGTGTTAACAGTATATGCTCATAATCTGAGAGTGGGAATCCCATGTAACATATATAAGACATCTCCAATGACAAAATCATTAATTAATCTCAAGAGTCAAGAAGACTGTGTTGATGGCTTATCGGCGCTATTCCTCTGATCTCTCTGACTTCCCACCACCAAAATCACCGACAGTTTTGCACAAGGAGCTGATGTTTTTTAAGAATCAACAATTTTATTTGTGAAACTCAGATTGATTCTTGGAAGATTGTTCCACTTGTATGCTGTGTGTCTTGATCTTTTTGTTTCCACGGAATAAAGAAAATAGGATGCGACTGTCAAAGCCAATCGTGAAATGGATCAGTACCCAAGAAATTGATCCGCCATGATGATACATCCTTTACCAGCTGATTCAAGTAATGAAATATAGGTGGGCAGATATGGCAAAGAATCAGACACAGTTTTCTCTCTAGCATATTCGTCAAAATTTCGGAAACATAAAAGACCATGAAAAGAACCATTTATGGTCGTCAATTTTTCATGTGCAAAGAATAGTTCATAGAACCTGACTATAGTCTCAAGCCTCAACCTATGAGGATTCTAAGATTAGAATTAAGTAGTGTAGAAATCCCCACTACAAAGCAAAGTACAGTAACAGACGAGAGGCTTAATTTCTGTCACCAGAAGCTAGCTAGCTTGTATGGTCTGCAAGTCAATATTCCTCTACTTGACTATTGTTGAAAGCTAAAACAACCTTTCAGTGAAAGTCTTTGCCTCATCAAAGTTTGAGGCGAGCACCATCTGTCTTCTGATAGCTACCTTTCTGGTCCTCTCAAGCAATAGTTTGCTATAGAAAACCAATCTTAAGTCACAAAATATACAAAACACATTCTGTAGGTTCACAAATATTAGCATTATGTTGACCAAATTGATTAACTTTCAGCTTTACCAGGCCAGTGTATTTTCTCTATTTGGTCTGAATTTTAAGTTTTTGGATCTAGTATATCTTATTATGTTATATGTGCTGATATTACTTTCCAATCATCTCCAAATACAATTTTTAGGTGTTGAAATTGTCATTTATTTTTAGTTTTCCTGGATTCAAAACTAGGTTTCTTGAACCTAACAGAAGAGAGAGATTTACGTTATCTCAGTGTCGTTATAGCATTCCTTATTCACTAGAGTAAAAAATATATATATAGAGAGAGAGAGAGAGTGGAGGAGAAGAGAATTGCATATATTTATGCTTTTCGATTTGCTAAAAAGAGTTGATAGTTCTTATTAATTTAGAAACATATACTTGATTTACTTCAGTTTCATATCAGCAATCTACACTAAATGCCCTGGCATGCCTAATAAGCTGTACTTCAAATTTGTATCATCAAGAAATTTAAGTCTCTTTCTCCTGTAATCTTTTAAATATACCTGGTACGAGATAATGCTTGCGAACTACATTAATGAACAAATTTGTCTCTTGTTTATCAGCCACATCTCATTTCTTCTTTGTTTTCCCTCTATTATAATTGGGGTTTGTTATTGGTATATGTCATGTTTCACTTTGTCTGGAAGCTGCACTTGGCTAGAATCCACAAAACTTTTTATCAGATTCTTGAAGCAAAGATCAAGCAGGAACGTCACTCATTTGGTGTCTCAATAACTAATGGACCTTCCTTTTGTCTTGATGATTGACATGGAATACATTCTTGGCTACATGGTTGCTTGTAAGAGTTTGTTACATGCATGCCATTAATGGGTCATTTCACAACAATTGAAAGAGACCATAGTGGAGTAATTTGTTTGTTATGATTGGTCGGAAGTACCCTCTGTGGCTGCCAGACAATTTTGAAGATATTGCTGATCTTTTATCTATCAATCTACGTAACTGAGTGCCTTGTCACCAGGACTACACATTATGTGTTGCCGAGTTTTCTCGAATTTAGTTTTAATCCTACAAATAGAATCTTTTAACAAAAAAGTGGTCTAGGAGTAGGTACTAGAAGATTAGAGAAATTAATCCTGATATTTACTTATTAGAAAATGTTTTTAAAAAGTTTTAATAAAAGTAAAATCAAATAAAAACGATAGGTCATTAGTCATATTAAAAAAAATACTTCAAATTAGATAGAACCATTCACATTAATCTTTTATTTTTCTCTATGCCAAAGTATAGATAACATGGAGTGGAAGAGTCGTATACGCCGAACCAAAAAGAGGTATAAACGGTATAATACATGAAATTAGAATTATGAGAAAATTTCTTTTTAAACTATAAAATTTTGATCAAAATTTAAGTCCGAACCTAATGTTTTAGAATGTACAAAAATAATTTCAACAGCTTTAAAACCAATCAAATCAAAACTCTCTAATTGTAATACACACAATTTTCATGTGCCTTGTCTTTGGGGTTAGTTATCGATATATATATTGATGTAACGGTTTAGATGTGTGGAACTATAAGACATAAATGTATAGAGAAGAGAGTATTTCCTCGATTCATTAGAGTAGAAGAGAAGCTTTCATATATATCTTTTAAGGAGTCGAGATTAAGAGGAAAAGATAGAAAATGTGATCAATGCGAGAGAAGAAGATGGATATAAAGATAAATTCTTGACAGTTGGAGGAAATGACAGCCAACGTGTTGCATTGTTGGAGTCAATGTTCGCTAGTGTCACTGCTCTGCACAGCTCTGCCTGTTATGATTCTCCTCCGCTGTTCACTCCTCTCTAGTACTAAATTTTATACTTCTAATTAATTGCTTATTTGAAAAAAAAGCCAATATTAATTCACTGTGCTTGAGATACAATTTAGTGAAGTTATTAATTTTTTGTGATTATTGTCTTAGAATGGGTACCTTGCTTCTTTGTTTGAAAATTGATAATTGTTGCTATAGTTTTATTTTTCTCATTAATCTTAAAAAAATTACTTAGGTTTTTCGTTTCTCCTATTATACATGAATTATCTTACCGTTGTTGCAAAATGGATTTGATGCTTGCTTATATCTCTTAATTTCGGTAAATTCAAAAGATTGTTGTTAAAATGGTGTGACAATCCAATAAGCAACAAGTTTCTATTTAATAAGCAAGAGAAAAGGGAGCAAGAGGAATGTAAATCAAATAGAAGAAGAAGAAGAAGAAGAGTAAAAGGAAAAACAAAAGGAAGATAAAAGGAGGTTATGTTTTGATAATAGGTCCCACCATTATTATGTAGGGTTTAGGCTAACACACTGTGGGAAAAAGTGCTTAGGTAATAGATCGATAAAAGTAGAGCTATAAGTACAATTATGATTGTCTTTTCATTAAGGCAACAAAATTTATAAGAAGTGGTATTGTAATAAATATAAGGGAATATAATTTTTGGAATAGGCAACAAAATAAAAAATGTTACTTTAAGTTTTAACTAAAGCAACACATTAGTTTCAAACTATAGCAACAATGTTAAGTTGATATTGCAATGCTTTAAATTTTTTAAAGCAACAATATTAATAAATAAGGCAACAAAATGAATTTTTTGGGCAACAATTTGTAAAAATAAAAACAATAATTTATTCTTTCATTACCAATTATACTTAACATAAAAGTAAACTCTTGTCATTACGTAGACAACTTCCATATATACATTATAAGCAATATATAGATATTAATGTACGTCTTAATTGTGTACATACTATTAAATATAAACGAACAAAAAAATTGCATTTATATATAATATATAGTCCATAAGAACTTGAAAAATTCAACATTTAACATATTCAAAATACAAAAGAAAATTACAAGTGCTTTTATTGTAAGAAATACAAAAGCTAATTCTACAATCCTCAACAATTTTAAGGAAAATTACATGTGATTCAACTACTCCTCATCATTTGTAGAATTCGAAGTCGGTGTCAGGCTTCTTCACATTGACTTTGTAATCTTTCTCAAAGTCCCTTGGAAGTATAACGTACTTGTTTTTTCATACTGCTAAATACAAGTAGTTCAAGACCAAGATTTTACTCATTTTGAATACTAAATCTCATTCAAGACAAAGAAGTAATCAGAAGTGACCTTTTTGAAATCCAAAGCATATCCTAGTTTCAATTATAAGTATCGTATGAACCAACTGATTTTCACAAAATAAATTTCAAAAGTATAGCCAAACATGCTCTGAACAACTGATAACATACAACTTCAGATGGCGATGACCATTTAAAGCTAGTAAATATAGTGAATAAGTGCTATATCATAATTAGAAAACGCATAACTTTGAAACTCAGGAAATATGCTACAAAAGTAACTAAAAATGGCATTAGTCACCAGTGAAAAAGCTAGTAAGATAAAGTAAAAGTGATTCATAATTACCTCTCTATTAATAATCAGGTAACCTTATCCATCAACCATGTATGAGATCATCATAAACAAATTATAGCTAGAATCTGGAAATTTCAAAGGAGAACCATCATTACTAAATAGGTAAGTAAAAGAAAGAAAACACCTTTAGGAAACAATCTCCACTCCCTGTTAGGCATATCAAAGGCAAGTATTTCCTAGCCATATTTCTGTTTTTTGTTTGAAAAATTATTTGCTTCTTCTTCTGATAACTTGTAATCCAAGTGGATATGGAAGGACTACACATAGAGCACTACAGTAAAATTTGAGAACTTATGAAAGACAATAACATAAGCGATCAAAGGTGAGTTTCAATCAGATATTAAAAATACATCACATGTAATATATCAAGAGTAAATTCAATGCCAAGAAGGTAATTTCAACATTAGACAATCAATGCAATTGAGAAAGCAAAAAGGAACGTGTTACAAGATTTCATGTTTTAGTGTGAGCAACATATTGTAATCTAAATTGACAACTAGGGATCCTAACAATGTTTACTTTTTGTATCTTTTATTACAGAAAGGAACATGTTGCAAGATTTCGTGTATTAGTGAGAGCAACATAGTCCAACTAAAATTGACAACTAGGGATCTTAGCAATGTTTTTTGTATCTTTTGTTGCATAATTAATTTGCAGTTAAATAAGGTGAAAATACAAACATGCAACCCTCTTTTCCAATTCTAAAATTTCCAAAAGATACATTAACAAAACTCCTCTGCATATCTATTTTGGAGTGTTAATTGTATTCAGGGAAAGATCATTAAAGATCAAACTTTTTAGACTAACAAAAATTAGGGAAGAATGGAAGTTAAATGATTGTTTTCTACTAAGGGAATGTCTTACAGAGTGAAAAGTAACATGTACTATATCATACCATAATAAGCTTTTTTGCATAAGTTTAGAGCATTAAATGATTCTTGAACAAAATTGAGAGCATTGACAATTCATCCTCTAATATGAGGATGGAAAAAGAAAAAATAGACGTATACTAAACATTGTGATAGCTATATTAAAAAATGACAGCAATAGTAGCATTTTCAAAATTGTCAAAAAAACAAAAGATTGTCAAAAGAAGATAAAGATAACACATCAAAGTTGAAAATAGAAACTGAAACTTATATGTTTTCACGAATAAATTGTATCAAATACAAGAAAATATTTTTACCTTTTTTTGTATCTTCATTCCCTAAAGCACTAAGAGATTCTAAATCATGTTCATCATCTTCTAAGCTACATTTTCCTCCTTCCTCTCTTTGTCTATATTCGAATTATATATACATATATTTTTCATCATCTAATGATTCAAATTCAACCAAAATATCGAACATGTAGTAAAGCTCAATTTAATCAAGCATTCTTGTGATATAATTTCAAATTTATTTCAAATCTTGCACATCATTGAAGACAAATTGTGAGGTAAACACAATAAGAATTATGTAAAAGAGTTTTTCAAGGAATATAAAAATATAGGTTTAGGAAATTGCATGACTCACAAGATCTAGATCCTCCTTCCCCATAATTTTAATGCCCATAATTTGATTTTCATACGTCGACATAGAAAAGAATCAACATCCATCCCCATCTTGTCCTAAAACGTATAAAAAGAACCCACATTGTTATTGATAACGACTACTGACTATTAACCAAGATTAAGACCACACCTTTATAGCTGCATAAAAATAGGGATGGAACTCTAATTGAGTAAGTCACGAAATAGCGATTGCCCATCGCCTTGTTAATCACCTCTATGATTTCTGAGTAGGTCACAAATAGAACGGAACTCCATTGCCATCGTCCATGGCCTTGTTAATCACCTCTGTGATTTCTGAACAAATTAGATTGATAATAATGAATAAGAAGAAAATGTCAAGCGAAGTGAGAGAGATTAAACAAATTTTCATAAATGCCGAACCCCAATTGAGTCAAATATGAAGAAGCGATCATCAACTGGGGGATGTCCTTACCCCCTCTATAAAATGATGTCGAATTCATGATCCTTTTTAGCTTGGAACGATGTCGTTTCTTGCTATCTTAAGGTAGTAGATGACCCATGAACAGCGTCATCTTTATACGCCTTTCATTTGATGCAGGAGTGTTTTAACTACTCTCTTGGTTCTTCTCATTCATTATTATCAATCTATTTTTAATAAAAAACTATTGCAAATTGTTGCCTCTAAATTATAAGTTATAATGGGTAGAGCGCACAACACATATAATATTTGCTTTTATCCCTAAAAATTATATAGGACAAATATTATTTCAAATAATAATATTTTTTTAAAGATGAAAAATAGTATAGTTCATACTAGTCTGGTCTAGTAAATATGTGTGACTCGAATTAACCAAAATTTGGATCGAGTTTAGATTTTTAAACAAAAAAGATTCAAACTTCAAATCACCTTTGAGCTTGAGTTACCCAACTCAAAACTCAAATTTTTATGTAAAATAATGTCATTTTGAATAAAATAACATCTTTTAAGAAATAAATAAAGTTTGAACCTAATTTGGCAGAGATTCAAGGTGACAGTTTGATGGAGATGGACCTCAAGCTCAAGGTTGCAAGAGTTGGTAATCTACATAACACAATATCCAATGACGCCAAAAACCACATTGCACACGGTACTTAAGGAAAAGAAGAAGGGTTTGGAGTCTCTAGTCTTTCTCACTATTCACTCCTATATCTTGCTTTTCACCCACAATATCGACTCATGTGTTTTGATTTTACTAAATAAAAATTAGAAGGAAAGTTAGTTTTGCTAGACATATTCTTAATACTCATTAGTAAATAGAAAAATTTTATATTACAAATATACATTAGTAAATATCCTTTAGTAAATAAGTGATCGAAACTATAACAACAATTCAAGATGATGCATATATGAGACTTTATTACAATATTTTTTTCAATTGTGTTGCCTTTTCTTATATATAGCAACAAATTATTATTACCTTTGCCTTTTAATATTAGTAAAGGCAACACTTTAAAAATTGTTGCGTTATATTAATTTTAGCAACATATTTTTAAACTGTTGCAAATATGTCCTTGCCTAAAGCTCTTTGTATCATAGTGACACTAATGAGACATGCTAAATAAAAATTAAAAAATAATACTTTAATAGTTAATTATCTAAACCTTAATGGAAAATTTGATTTGTTTGATATTGAAAATTTCAAAATTATTTGGATGTATTTTGAAATGTTAAGGTCTAATAAAAAATTACAGTTTTAGAAAAGATTTTTTTTTGGGAAATAAAAGTATTATAGGCTATGCATATTATGAGGTGGGCAAGTAATTAGTAAAGCTTGCAACATGAGCATCACAAACATTTATGTTCTTAAGGAGCCATATGAAACGGTTTTGAATGAAGAAAAAAAATAAGAGATGATCATTTGTAACTTTAATGTAATAGATTTAGGTTATCATATATAATAAAAATAAAGATAGAATAAAGTTGAGATTAGAATAACCAAATTTATGCTATTTTATTTGTGAATTAAATGAAAGCCTTCCCTTTAATTAAGGTGGATTTGATGATATAAAATTACAAGTAAAATTTTGAGTCCTGATATATTTTGTTTAAGAGTAAGCTTTATGGATGATTATATTTATATTGGCAACTGATTTAGACAAGCGCTAATAGGATTTATAATTATGATGTTTTTGATGCATCCAACATAAAATTATGATGGTAATCACTAAGCAAGTATGCCTCTTATTCTTATATAGTACATTTTAGGTGGTTACGAGTGTCGATCCTTTGAGAACTACAAGTATTTAGTACTAACCTTTATTTTATTTTCTAATTAAACAAGAAAAGGATTAAATTAAATAAAATAACTAACTCAACAAATATAAAATACCAATCTAAAGTAATAAATAGGGATTGAAGCAATAAATATATAAATAACATCTAGATGTAGAATCTCCCAAGAACCTTCCTGTGCTTAGACTTATCTTATTTCAATAACTAATCGTAGCTCGTTAGACCAATAGAAATTCCAAAATTATGACTATATTTTCTCTTAAAATATACAAAATCTTATCTTTAAGTTGATTGACTAAAATCTCTTTTTAATTAAAACTTCTAAGAATGCTGTAACTTGTGTTATAAGTTCTTCGATATATTTGACCCTAACTTAAAAGATTACATATCCTAGCTTTAAGATTCTATATAACTCTTATGATTTATTGTCTTATTTATTTATACATATGATTTCACAATTTTATATAAGAAATATTAATTTTAATCAAAATGTTAACAAATCTCAGTTCAGTATAAGAAATGATTATGAATAATTCAAAAGATAACTTAGGTCTTTTGTGAGATAAAAAATCAATACAAAATAATAGTTATATGGTTCATTTCATCTAAATATATCTTAATTTAGTTTATGCTATGATAAAAGAATCCATCAACAATTAAGAAAGAAAATAATAAGATAAAGAAAGCATTCTCAAGGATCCTAAAATCTTGAAGTTCTTAGGTTCAATTTTGATAGAATCCCTTCTTCCTTTCCAAAGTTGCTTCTTTCTTTTACCAAGATGCTCTAATGCATCCACTTATGATACTCGTTTGTCTTTGTATTTTACATAAAGTTCTTTATATTTCATAAAATCTAAAAAAATTTGAAGCGTCTCATCTAAAATGTTTCCAACATAAACTTATGTTAGTCTCATGATCTTTAAAGTTAAAAGAAATCCTAATTTACGTACAAATCACTGCCATCGCAGGTCATAAGCACAAGTATGTATTGCATTAGTAATGCCTTAATAACTCCCTTATCTCATATCTGAGAGTTCATCTTTGGAATATATATGTATATCTAACTACATTAGCTAGATAACCTACTCCATTAACATGATTTTTCCCTTGTTAAGGCCCCTTTGAGCCTTATTAGCCTTTCTTTTTGTATCAACCACGATACATATGCTTTATACTTAACCAAATGTCCTACCTAAGCCATAAAGCTAGTAGAACATTTGTGATTGTTGATTTTGTGGATGTACATAATTTTAAGTGTGGGGGAGCATATAAATGTGGATTGGCTATAATGATTGGGATGTTATTTTATGTCTTATCATTGAAATTCCCATGTTAATGTAGTTTCTTTTAATGTTAAGAAAAGGGGAAAGAAAGAAAGAAAAGAGAAAAGAAAAAGAAAAGAAAAGAAAAAGAAAGAAAATAAAAAAGAAAAAGAATTAAAAAAGAAAAAAATTTGAATAAATTTATCATGGAGGAAGTGCATATGAGCTTGCAAAGTTATTTATGATTAATGCACCTTCCTAGAGTTGTAATGAATGTGCTATTTGAGTATGTTGAATATGACATAAATGTTGGCGTGGAAGGTTCACTCTTATGGTTTCAATGTATTGTTAGCATAAATTGTATGAGTGATTCCTTCAGATTGGTATATGCTTCATGTAGTTTGTGTGTGAGAGCTAAAATGAGTTGTGAAATTTAAGTGTTGCATTCGTCATAGCTGACGGTACCCAATTATCTATGAATGTGAACTTGTGCACTTGATGTCATATTGAGTGTTGCATATGTTTCACTAGCTTTAATGACTTTCATGCTACTTGACCCAAATACATCTCACCTCACCTTTGCCCACATTACAACCCTAAAAATTCCTTGATTCATGATTTTGCATGTGAACATTAGTGGTGGAGAAATGCAATAATATGCAAAGTTGTGAAATGACATGATCATGAATGTGTTGAGTGTACCTATGGATATAATTTAGTTAAACATATTTTTCGAGTCTACCATTAAATTGCTCAGTTTTTAAAGATGATGAATGTTGATTGATCATGAGTAAAAGCTTGGAATGTTGACTTCTTGCTATGATCTTTGAAAGTCATTCATCTTTGTTTATGATTATGTATTCTTGAAACATATGAGAAATGAGTCAATGTTTTTGGATTTATGAGCTTAATTTTAATGTTTTGCCCAAGGACGGCTAAAAACTAAGTGTGGGTGAATTTGATAAGTATAAAATATTACATCTTTTATCTTCCTAAATTTAGTCCATAAAATAATTTTCATTACACATTTGGACATGATTATTTATATTTTATTAGCTAAAACCTAAAATGATTTATTCTGAATTTTATTGTAAAATTGGCCTTAAGTTGAACTATTTTTTTAGCTTAATGGACTAATGTAATTATGTTAATTACGTGGAGAAGATTAAAACTCCAATAGTCCATAATCAAGCACCACATGCTTTAAAACAACAGTCCATGCAACAGCATAAGGAGGAAACTAGGAGTAAAACTCAGCACAGAAGCAAGGAGGAATTAGGAGAAATGACGTAGCAGTTAGGAGACGTCTCACTTCTGCATTTCAAGCAGACCATGCAGACGTTGTGCGTAAACGCAGACGTTTTTAGTGGAAGTAGCTAAGGGCTTTTATGTGTGAACAGTAAGGTAGCTAAGAATGTTTATTTGTCACATCACCAAACAGTACCGATGGCTTGGAAGGCATAAACAAAAAGCTTATGACAGAAAAGAGGAGGAGGTGCTAGAGGGGTCTTCAGTAAAGTTATTAATAGGGCCTGAAGCATTTTTTTGGGAGAGACCTATGGAGGGCTAGACATCCTGACGTCGGTTCAGAGATGATGATGACCAGGGATAAGTGTATTTCTTTATTTTTGTTGTTTCTTTCTCTCATTAGAAATTGATCGTGATATCTTATGTTAATTGATTTGAGTTTTGTGTATGGATCATTAGATTTTCGTTGTTATTCTGTTATTTGTGTATGAATTCATTGGGTATTTTGAAAGGATGATTTTAATGCATTCATTCAATCGTTTATTCGCAAACCCATTGATAGAATTTCGATATAATCTAGAATTGATATGTTGAAATTTACGTATAATAACTAATGATTCGTAATCATTAAAGATAACATGACATAGGTTAAATGATACATCGTATTTGGTTGTTGCCTTAATTAATCAATTTTCCTGTTTCATAATGCTACTGCCTAATTAAATCTAGAGATTGTATCCTAGGTTATTTGGTGGTTAAATTTAATAACGATTGTATCTTGATTAAACAAAATGTAAGGGAAAACTCAGGTTAATTATTAATCGATGATTAATAGTTGTTAGGAGAGGCTTGAGAACAACAAATCAATGAAGTATGCTTAATTAGGGTGTAGGCTGAGACTGAACCAAATAGCCGAGTCCCTACTGAATTCCCTACTTTTATCATTTTTTTGCATGTTTTCTTTAATTTGTTTTTATTAGTCTAGTTTCATTTTATTTTCTTACTTCGAAAATCCAACCCCCCCTAAAACCTAAACACCAGTTAATTTCATTTCAACAACTTTATACACACTCTCTGTGGGTTCTACCTAGACTTACTGCTGCTATAGTAGTAGTCTAGTTATTTTATTTTGACTAGCATTATGACGCGTTGTCACTGGCATATCCAAATCTTCTATGCTAGATAAATGAATCCTTTTCTAGAGAGATAAAACACTTAACACTTTGTGAGGACATGTCTTTTAGTTAAGCACAATATATATTCTGATTTCTGGGACTAACAAACACAATATTATCATTATGAATATCAACAATTTCACAATGAGATGTATAAAAAATGACTTTGTAGCCTTGGTCATATAGATGACTCACACTCAACAAGTTATGTTTCAAACCATCAACAAAGAGAACATTATCAATAGAGGTAAAGCCAGAACTACCAATTTTACCAATTATGGTGACCTTCACTTTATTTTTGTCTGCAAAGATAACATTACCTCCGTCCTTTCTTTCAATATAGTTGAAGTGTGATATTTCACCTGTCATATGTCTCGAACAACCATTATCAACTATCTACTGATTCTCTCTTGTCTCTATTTTGAAACATATCTACAGAAAGTATTATCTCATTTTAGGTACCTAAATTTTGATAGGTCCTTTTAGTTTAGTAGTTTGATCTTTTGGTCTCCAAATATACATCTAAGATAAATTTTTTGATGAAAATTACAAGAATGAATAATGTGACCATGTTTACCATAGTAATTTCATAAAAAAGATGAATAATAGTTGTTATAATTTTTTCCACTTAGCAGGTTCCTACTGTTTTGGCTATAATTGTTGTTGGATTTAACAATGAAGTTTTTGTATGGCCTAATATTGTTATTTTCATTGGATCATATTCCAGCCTTACCAAAAATGCATTTTCCACTACCAAGCAATGCATCAAGATTCTTCCTTCCATTAATGAAAATTTCCAGATCTTTTTTCTAGAGATAAGATCTTTCCATCACTTTTCTCCTTTTCAAGCTCTAAGGTGATGACTTTTTCTTCTAACTATCTTACCTTATCAGAATCATTTTTTAGCAATGTATTTTCCAACTTAGCTACTCTTTCTTCCAGAACTTCCTTTTCAAAAACCTTTTGCTTATAGTCAATATCATATTCCTAGTCACCAAATTTTCATTCGCAGATTCCAATGATTTAATCTTACTCTTCAAGGAAGCATCATTGCTCTTGAACTTCTTAACTTCTTTGAAATACTTCACTATTAACTTTTTTTATTGATCATATAATTCATGATATGCATTTTTCAATTCATTAACTTCAATATTAGAGTCAGAATAATAAACCTCATTGTCTTCTGATTTAGCTATGAAACAAACGTTGCTGACTTCTTATAGCTCTTCTTCTTCAAAGTTTTTAGAATCCTCATCTGATTAGACTATCTGACTAGGCTGTAGTCATCGCTTGCTTTTTGGATTTTCTATTCTCTGACTTTTCCTTTTGAAGAAGAGGACATTCTAGTCTTGTATGTCCAGGCTTCTTGCAGTGATAACATATGATTTGATTGTTTTGTGTATTGCTATTGCCACTACTGCCTTTTGATATGAACCTATTATTTCCAGCTTTTTTGTCTCCTTTTCTTTTCTTCATCAGTTTCTTTTTATAGAAGCGGGCATATTTTTTGACCATAAAGTTGAATTTGTCATCTCCATCTATTTGCAACTTAACGTCGCTTTCATCATCGTTTGGTCCGTCAGTTATTTTTAATGCCATTCCTTTTCTGTAGGAGGATCATTCATCTCACCTAAGCTCGATTTCAAGGATCATCAGATTTCTTCGTAGCTAGTCAAGTGAAATGGCGTATAGATCTTTTATTGTTGGGTACCATTTCCGGAACCCAACTTCGAATCATAAAAGTGAGCTTAATCCGATAGAATTTCCTTAAAAATCATAAATTCCTCTTCTTTCTTTGATACCACTCATGTTGGATCCCGTTTCCAGAACCCAACCCTTCAGAAAATACCATCATACTTGACCGTCATATTGCCTTGTAGGGTTATTTCCATAAACCCTTATTAGGCATCATTCCACAATGGTGGCGTGCCCATGACAATCAAACATCAAAACCAACTTGCTCTAAATCAATGTAAACATATATACAACTCATAACTGAACTACTTAAATCTATCATTTCATTTCTTACAGCAATAGAGTTTGAAATACTTTGCTTACAAATCAAAAGCCACACCATTGGCTTGTTACAAAATACAAACAAGCAACTGAAACAAAATCCCTTTAGGCTTTTGATCACTCGATCTTCTAGCTAAACCTGAGGATGGGACAGAGAGGAGGGTGAGCTTGACAGCTCGTGGGAACAGTTTATAACAAAATAATAAGCAAAAACCTTAAAAACGTTTTTCTTGTCTTAGAAATCTTTCTTTGAATCATAAAAATGCTTACTTTTCAAAATTCTTGTCGTACAGACAAAAATTCACAACTTACAAAAGATGAATGCATCAACTTAACATTTCACAGATGCAATGCACAACAAATGGCTCGAGAGTTTCGTGGAACAAAATGGATAAATCGAAGTTTATACCGTGAACAAAACGAGTCCATTTTCGGATCTCGTGGGCCACAAGCGGACAGCCGGGATAAGGCTATATGTCAACGTGCACGTGACTAACGAAACGTTCCTCTCTTGTCCAAAAAAAGCACATATTCATTTCATGCTCAAATCATTTTATCAAAGCTTTCCCTTGATCACTTACACAAAATACCATGACATTTTTCAAGGCATAATATAAAATGTTTCAATGCATTTCCATTTTTATTTCGACATGCATCAAAAAGTTCATATACCGAATCATAAAATGATTTTTCAAATCATTCATAGCAATAAATGCAACACTCATGAAGCAATTGAAATCAGAAAATTTCTTTGATTTTATGAAAACAATAGTGGCTTATTGA
>JAOTAX010000003.1:26576449-26586609 GCA_025629825.1 Erythroxylum guanchezii | reverse complement strand
ACTTATGAGCAACACAAGGGATGAAGAGTTTAAGAAGTCATTGGCCCTCGATCAGCCCAAGTCTGTTCAAGAGATAAAAAATCGGGTGGACAAGTATATCCAGCTCGAGGAAGTATTGAAAAACACAAAACGTAGAGCAGACAACCGCTGGTCGAGTGGTAGAGTGGATGATTCGCACAAGCGACAGACAGATCAGTCTAGCTGGAGGAAGTCGACCGATCGAAAGGACCAACGGCGAGAATCCTTCACTCCGCTCAACAGGCGGTATGCGGAAGTACTGGAGGTCATGAGAGCAGAAGGGGAATCCCTCCGAGAACCCAATAAGTTGAAAACTCCCCTTAAGAAAAGGGACCCTGATTTATATTGCCGTTTCCATAGAGATGTTGGTCATGACACGGAAGATTGTTGGGACTTAAAGAAATAAATCGAACTTCTTATCCAAAGGGGAAGGTTGGGTAGATTTTTGAAGTACGGAAAAAATCCCGATCTAGATAATGAGGGTAGGAGCGGTCGGTCTGAGAACTGGCGAAAGCCCTGGAGGCAAAATGACAGGAATGATGGAGGAAGGCAGGACAAAAATACGGACGACCGCCACGACACGAGAGGATAGTCCAGAGTAAGAGGTGATAGAAATGCTGGACAGCAGGATGATCGACCAGTTAGGGTCATCAACATGATTTTTGGCGGTAGTGCAGCAGGAGGGTTCACCGTCAGAAGGAGAAAGAGGTATGCCAAGCGGGACTTATCCGCAAAGAAACAGAAGCAACACAACGAGATGATCTCGTTCGACGAATCTGATCTGAATGATGTTAGCTGTCCTCATGATGACGCGCTAGTAGTCAATCTGAATATGGACGGTAGCGAGGTGAAACAGGTAATGATTGATACAGGTAGCTCGGTCGATCTACTGTATTACGATGCATTTAGGCAGATGGAGATACCAGAGGATTGACTACTGCCAATAGAGGGACCCATCAAAGGGGTAACGGAAGCATCAGCCTACCCATTTGCCTGAGTCTTCTTGAACGTAAAATTCGGACAAAAGCCGTGTCAAGTATAGAAGAATGTTGAATTCTTAGTGGTGAAGTTTGTAGGAGCATATAATGCAATAATTAGAAGAGCCACCCAAAATGCCCTTAGAGCAATTGTCTCAACATACTATCAAGCAATGAAATTCCCAACACCTCATGGAGTTGGTATTGTCAGGGGTCAACAAAAAATCGCTAGGGAATGCTACTTGGCATAAACGAGGACCCTTGATGGAGTGGTAGTTTTGACAAGTTCTCTTGGTGTAAGAGCCGGCGAAGAAACTGAGAGGATGAACCTCGTAGAAGACACACAGCAAGTCATATTGGATGAAGAAGACCGGTCCAAATTCACAAATCTGGGTTCTGAACTTGAAAAAGGGCTGGCCAAAGAGACCACAGATTGCTTGGTAGAGAACAGATCGGTCCTTGCCAGGGCAGCCGCTCGTTCAGAAGCCATCATACAAAAGGCAACAAGGTTTTACAACAAAAGGGTAAGGACGAGCGACATAAAGATTGGCGGTTATGTTCTAAGGAAGGCTGAGGCGGCTGGAAAACATCCGGGAAAGATCGGTCAGACATGGGAAGGACCCTATCAAGTGGTCAAACAAGCCGGACACGGCTCTTACATCCTGCGCGGCACTAATGGCAAGATTCTACCGAGGCCCTGGAGTTCTCAAAACTTGAAGACGTTTTATCAATAGATAAGCTTTGCTTTATTTATTTCTTTATCTTGTACTTTATTGCCGCTTATGCATTTGTAGTGGGTACCTTTTTCCTGATCTTGCCAGTCAGGTTTTTTAACGGCCCACGCCCCTATCATCATCAATAAAGGATTTCAAATTTCTTGGCACAAAAAGTCTCGTCAAGATGGGCTACAGGGAGAAAATTCTACTAACTGATTGTCATCAGCATCGCTCGGCCAGGTTGCTAAGATAGGATTTTGGAACTAGGCGATGCCAAAAACAAAAATCTTGGATCACTCGGCCTCGACATCGCTCGACCAGGTTGCCAAGACGGGATCTTGGAACCAGGCAATGCCAAGAACCACAATCTTGGATCACTCGGCCAGGTTGCCAAGATGGGATCTTGGAGCCAGGCGATGCCAAGAACCAAAATCTTGGATCGCTCGGCCAAGTTGCCAAAACGGGATCTTTAGACCAGGCGATGCCAAGAACAAAAATCTTGGATCGCTCAGCCTCGACATCGCTTATCCAGGTTGCCAAGACGGGATCTTGGAACCAGGTGATGCCAAGAAAATAATCTTGGATCGCTCGGCCTCGACATCGTTCGGCCAGGTTGCTAAGACGGGATCTTGGAACCAGGCGATGCCAAGAAAATAATCTTAAATCGCTCGGCCTCGACATCGTTCGGCCAGGTTGCCAAGATTGGATTTTAGAACCAAGCGATACCAAGAGCCAGAATCTTAGATCGTAACTATACGACTGATCGACGTGTATCGAACGTACTCGCTCGCTAAGTTTCATCCAACAGAATTCAAAAGACAATGAAGGATAGAAAGAATTTCATTTCATTATATCTTCATTCTGGTCACAAGCCCGACCAGATGAGCTTCGAAGGAGGAAAAAAGTCATTTTCATCCCCCGGTGGGAGGCGAGGAGCCAGCAACCAGATCGATAGGAGAAGTAGCCTCGGGGGCCAACAAAGCAACCGAGGCAGAATCGGGGTGTACGGGGAGAACTGTAGAGACACTTCCATTAGCCCGCTCCTCCTCCTCATCTGAACTGAGGTCTAGCATTTCATCCGGTAATGCCTCTCGCTCTCTCTCGGCTATCTCCCTCACCTCCTCAATGGAAAGGCCGAGCTCCGAGGGAAGCAACGGCTCGGCATAATCCTTGAACAAAGGACCATCCGACCTGTCGGGGACGCAAACAATGTGGCAAATCTTCAGGATGGAAAGAGCCAAGTCACAAGCAAATTCTAAGCACTCCTCGTGTAAGAACTGCTCTTTCCATCGCTTGATCGCTTCCACCCTCTGCTCTTTGATGGAGCCTCGCAACTCCATCAATCTATCCTCAGCCTTTATTTTGTCTATCACCGCCTCGTGACAGTCGTGGAGGACTTTTAAACGGAGCTCCTTCTCCATTTTTGTCTTAGCGTTGGCCTCGAGCACTTCCTCCCGCAATGCTCGGCACTCACCCCGCAACGCTTGGCACTCACTTTCCAGCTCATCCTTGGAAGCAGCCACTCTGCTCTTCTCCTCCTCCCCTGAAGTGAGTTGAGCTCTCAAGATGCTCGTCTCTTCCTCCCACACACTCTTCGCCTCCTCCAATGAAGAGAGCTGAGCTCGTATAACGTCTTTCTCCTCCTTCTCCACAGAAAGATCAGCTCTTAAAGTGTTAACCTGCACAAGAAGATCCTTAACCTCCCGGTCCAGCGATTGGTTAATCCCACCGAGCTGATCGACACGTCGATGCACCTCAGAGGCGAACGCCAGATCCCTTGTACAGCCACGGACGAGGCTGACCGTCATCTCCTGATTATTCAACGAATCTACGAACTTCTCATCTTCAGGAGGAACGACCTTCTGAGCGATATGGAGAGCCACATCGATGTTCCTGATCGACGCAGTCTTGTCCAGACTGATCGTGGACTCTCACTTCCCGGAGCTAGGCCCTTGCTCTTTCCTCTTACCCTTATCCAATCGGGACGCTTGCTCCTTCCCCTGTCCTTGGTCCAATTGGCTGGACGACTGTTGGACCTTCTGAGAGGTTTTCTTTCTTTTGAGGGGCCTCTCCACCTCCTCCTGTTCCTCTGAGATCGCTTGGCCCTCATCTGCCAATGGGGCCAACAACGTTGTAGACTGATCTGGCACAGTAGGCTGAGCGGAAGGTGCAGACTGCTCAGGTACAAGCGGCTGAGCGGCACCCTCGCTGACTTCCCCCTCCCTGCTTCATCCTTTCGCCGTCAAAGAAGTTCTAGGCCCTTTGCGCTGGCCTTTGAACTTGGAGGGGCTGGAAGACCCGGCGAAGTCTTTGAGTTTTGCCATGGCTGCAAGAACACAGAAGCAGGTAAAAAATCGAAAATAGAACTTGTGCATGCAGTAAGTAGTTAAATTACAAAGAATCAACCAGGAGGGGCAGTTCCTCCTTCTAGCCCGCTTATCCGAGGTGGGGGATTAATCAAAAATGTATCGACCGAGGCCCCTCCACGATACCCCCACATAAGGCGGTCGAAATCGTACCGACCGAGCGCCTTTATTCGGTCAATCACCCCTCGCTCCTCCCCAGTAAGGGACACATTTGAAACGTCATTCCATCGCTCGGCCAGAGGATATCTCCACTGTCTGGATTCAAAGAAAGATCCCGGAGGCCTCATAAAGAAGTACTTCTTCCTCCAAGCTTGGACTTTTGAAGTTGTTCCAGTCGGACGATAGCATGCATCTCTATACTGAAGATGAGGGATCCCAGCCCCGGCACTTGAACTCTGGTTCATTCTCAAAAAGTGACGCAGGATACCGACCGACGGGGGACACCCGAAATGATGGCATAGCAAGGCCAGACCGTTAATAAATCTCTAGCCGTTCGGAAGAATTTGGCTCGGCCTCAATTGGTAGGTGCTGCACACCTCATCAATGATCGGAGCATACGGAAGCTTCATACCACCGACCGAGAAAAAGCTGCCTGAAACAGCAAAGTATCCGCCCAGATTGCTATGAATTCGTTCATTCTCGGAGGCCAGTCTGGGTCCTCAGGACGTAGGGATGTTATTCTTGATAACCGATCGGTTCAATTCCTTCTCGGTCATCGTCAATGGATCGTACGGTGGGTGCCAACTGGTTCCGTCTGAATCTGCTGGGGCTGAACGCCGCTACTCGGATTCATGAGATTGCTTGACTTTGGCTGGAGAGTTCCTGCAAAACAATAAAGGCACACCGGGGGTTGATTGCCGGTAGGCCCCTCCGACGCTCAAGTTAGTCTTTTGGGAGAGTTTTGGCGGCTAGTGAATAAAGAAGAATAGGGTTCTAAAGTCATACCTGTCTCATGGTGAGGTAGCACCTTATATATAATGAGATACATGCTAGGTTTAGCTCTTCACTTAAGCATGGGAGGTCACCATCTGTGGATGGGCCGTCTGCGTCTGGGCCTGAGTCTAGGCCTAGCACGACCGTCCCAACCAGAGATAATGGTTAAAGATAATCTATAAAGACTTACAACCTGCTTAAAGAAGAGTTTAACAATATGCATAAAATCATAATTTTTGGAATATATAATGAAATTTCTCATCTTCGAAAACTGATCCACCCCCATAAAAATGGAATCGTAGCCTCTTATAGAATTAGGCACTCTCAAGACAAAACACATACTTATATAATATCATATTTCATGAGGCATAGCAAATAATGTGTATAATCTATAATTTCACTTTTTTTTCATTGAGCTAATTGATATGTTTGACATTCTGATATAACCTTAAACATGTCTCACTTTAAAGAGGGTTAAAATCTTCAACCATTGATATGGGTTTATCTCTTCCAAAGTGATATGTTAACCCTCCTAAATATGATTCTTAAATCATATATTCTCTCGTAGATATATCATATAGGCAAAGTCAATTCCTACAAAAAGGTAGGTGTCATAGATCATAAATGGGAAATGGTTGTCCCTTTGTCTAGTTGTAATTTTTGAATAAATTATATCAAAATCTTAGTCTAAATCATATTTTATTTTTAATTTTCAAATCCATCAACTTTTACTGCTAAAGTGTCAAACAAATGACTTTTTTAATGTATTTATTTCCTTATTCTTACTCTTGTTCATTGTTCAATAATAAAGTTAAATTGCCAAAGAGATCACTCCATAACACATGTCTTTTATTCAAATTCTTTTATGAAGTGTTTAAAAGATTTATGTTCCAAATATAGAATAAACTCCTTTTATGAGAGATAGTGATGCCAATTGAAAAGAGAACATACCACCACATAAAATTCTTTGTACATGTCGAATATCATTGTTTTTCTTCACTTAACTTCTCATTGTAGTAAGCAATCACATGTCCTTATTAGCTAAATATGCCTCTAATTCCTACATGATATGCATCATAAGTAACTTCAAATATTTTAGAAAATTTGGAAGTTATAAAACAAGAGATTCGATCTTATTTTTCTTAATTGTTTTGAAGGCCTTAATTGTTGTATTTGACTAAATAAAATTTTATTTCTTCATAAAATCAGTTATGAGTGTCCTTATGATACTGAAATTATCAATAAATCAACTATAAAATATTGCTGGGCCATGAAAATTTTGTATCTCGTGTATCTTTTAAAATAGGCCAATGAAGGATGATTATAATCTTCTTAAGATCTATCTCCACTCCTCGGTAGGATATAATAAAATCAAAATGTTCATCACTTGGTTTCATGAAAGAACACTTCTTTAAGTTGATATAAAATTTCTCTTGCCTCAAAACCATTAAATATTATTGAATATATAATATGTGATCTTTTGTAATCTTACTATATCTTAATATACCATCAAAATATACCACCTATAATCTACCCAAAAATTGATCGGAACACTTAGTTCATCATTCTTATATAAAGTTGCTGGCTTTAATAACCATTCATAAAACCCCTCTTTGTCTTGGAGATCATTTTCTATTGATTCCCATATGTAATTATGATTTGATGGTACCCACTTTGTAAGTTTTTTTGGTAAAGATGGTGGCTGTTAGCTCAAGGATTATAATTAACGATTTTAATGATAACTATATAATATTTCAAAATTTAAAGTGGATTTATTTCCTTGTATAATTAACGGTCTTATTATCAAAAGAAAATAAAATCATAAGAAATACACTTTCTTTCTTGCAGGAACCTTCATTATGAACTTACTTGATTAGAAATGGTTTATCCGAAAGGATCCTAGTAATTATGAAGGACGTATTTTTTTTGGGGTAAATCAGTAAATATATAAATAAGAAAAATAAAGGTTTATGTACAAAGGTAGAGATGAAGGACGTATATTAGCCCCGTGATTACTGGAGGATCTTTCGGCAAAGATAACATCGACGTTATTCAGATTTAAATCTATCAAGTTGAATAAGGATGCAAGATAAAGCAACGACTAGTTGAAGAAATTGATTATTTAAGGAAGAGCCAACGTAACTATGAAAAACAATGAAACAGTACAGAAGCTTGTGAAGCTACATTATCAAAACTCATCAAAAGAATATACATTCTTGAAAGTGATATCTTTGTAAAAAATTCTCTTGTGCATTAGAAAGTGAAATTATGTCGAGAGAGATTACTGAAGCTCATATCGAGCAAACCTCATTTTTATTTGAGAGCTTGTCAAGGCTAGTGAAATACTACTAGTGTGGAAGGTTGAAGAACCTTGAAAAATATTAACTTGTGAGCTTGGAGAGGCTCGTCAAATTACTACTTGATTTTATAATGAAACACTTAAGTTGAATACTTGGGGATTGGACGTAAGCTGGGGATGTAAGCCGAACCAGTATAAATCGACTGCATCTTTCTTCTCTCTCTCTTTATTTTTTATATTTTCGTATTATATTATGTGTGTTCATTTCAGCAAGAGGCTCCTTCACTTTTATAATAGGTTCCTTCTGTTTTCGATTTGCTAACGGTTCCTTTCTTTGTAACGGATGCCTTTTTATTATTTCAATAAGCCTCATACTTTAGTAGATTCTTGTCATGTAACAGGCTACTATTGTTTGATAGGCTCTTATTGTTTTATTTTTTAATAGGCCTCTGTTTTTATATGAACTGAAAGTAACTTGCGAAAAAAAAATTTTAGTCACACACAATTCACCTCCTCTTTTGCGTGTGTTTGCTTTATTATTTGGTATCAGAGTGAGGTTTCACATTTATTGTGTTTTACAACATGTGATAGATCATGACAAACACCTTAAAAAGTTTTGAAGGACAATCCATCTCAAAGCCTCCTTACTTTAATGAAAACAACTACTCATACTGGAAAGAGAGAATGACTATATATCTCCAATCTGTAGATATCGAAGTATGACAAGCAATTAGAGCTGGAGCTACAATTCTCACTTCCGATAACGTAAAAGTATGGATTGATGTTGACAGAAGAAATGCACAACTAAATGCTAAAGCAAAACATCACCTGATATGTGCGTTATATCTAGAAGAATATGAAAAGATATCCTACTGCTTTACAGCAAAAGAAATGTAGGAAAAACTACAAGTCACATTTGAAGGAACAAATGGCGTAAAGAAGCATAAAATAAGTCTTTTAGTGCATCAATACAAAAATATTGGCATGAAATAGGGGGAGACCATAGATGAATACTTCGGACGCTTCAACAACATCATTATGATCTTAAAAAACTTGAGAAAAATATATCCTAATGACGAGCTCGTCACGAAGATTCTCAGGTCACAACTAATAGAATGGAGACCTAAGGTGACAGCTCTAAAGACAGCGAAGGATCTAGACACTATTTCACTCGATTGGCTACGAGAAAATTTGATGATCCATGAAACCAAACTTAGGCAAGATGAAGAATCCTCCTACATAAAAGGAATGGAACTGAAAGCAACTGACGAATCAAACGGTGATGAAAGTGACATTAAGTTACAAATAGATGGAGATGACGAGTTTAACTTTATGGTTAAAAAATAAGCCCGCTTTTATAAAAAAGAAGTTGATGAAGAAAAGAGAAGGAAACAAGAAAGCTGTAAACAACAGGTTCCTATCAAAAGGTAGTAGCAACAATAGCAATACACAAAACAATTAGATCATATGTTATCACTACAAGAAGCTTGGACACATAAGACCAGAATGTCCTCTTCTTCAAAAGGACAAGTCGGGGAATAAAAAATCTAAAAAGCAAGCGATGACTGCAGCTTGGTCAGATGAGGATTATGAAAACTTTGAAGAAGAAGAACCAGAAGAAGTCAGTGGTGTTAGCTTCATGGCTAAATCAGGAGACGATGAGATATATTTCAAAACAGAGTCAAGAGAAAATCAATGGATAGTTGATAGCGAATTTTCGAGACACATGACATGTTGGATCCTGTTTTTTTAATTTCTTATTAATTGTTTAATGATTTATTTTTTTTGTTTGTTTAATTATTTATTTTTAGAATTGGGTCATTAATTTAGTAGGTATAAATGAAGATTGAAAATTTGATGAAAAGATTGGGACTTAGTTAAAATTAATGTGGTATTAAGTGGATTGAAGGGTTAGAGACATAACAGACAAAAGAAGGGGCGAAATGGGAAAGTCTAAGTAATTGATAGCCTTTGGTGTTGGATTCAAAAATATTGATCGAAAGGAAGTGAGGGTTCATTGAAATAACCCTACAAGGAAAACCACTCATGCTCTTTGACTCCGAATAGTTGGGCTCCAGGAATGAGGTCCAACATCTTGGGCTCCGGGAACGGGGCCCAACATGACAGATGATATATCACATTTCAAATATATTGAAAGGAGAGACGAAGGTAATGTTGTCTTTGTAGATAAAAATAAAGAAAGGTCACTGGAGTTGGTAAAATTGGTGATTCTAACTTTAGGTCTATTGATAATGTTTGTTGATGGTTTGAAACATAACCTGTTGAGTGTGAGTAAGCTATATGAAAAGGGTTACAAAGTCATTTTTTATGCATCTCAATGTGAAGTTATTGATATTCATAATGATAATATTGTGTTTATTAGTCTTAGAAATCAAAATATATATTGTGCTCAACTGGAAGATATGTCCTCACAAAGTGTTAAGTGTTTAGTCTCTCTCAAAAAGTGTAGCACCCCCTTACCGCAGGGTATACACCGAGACGCCTGTAGGTCATTCCAATACATATCCTACGATAAGAGTGAGCTACGAACAATCACTACTGTATTTCATATGGCATCATAATAATAAAACATCAGTACAAACTCACAACTTTTTAAAACCCAAATTTTTCCCATTTAATTTCATCAAAATTAGAAGTTTATACAACTGCCATCGTTTACTGTACACTACTACAAAAACCCTAGTACAACATACTATATAACCAGTGAAAATACATCAGCTCTATCTAGGTGATCCCAAAAGTCCCAGCTAACTGACCTGTGAGCTATGACTTCTCTCGCCAACACAATCTACACGGCTAGAAAAGTCCCTCTGGAGCTAGGAGTCTACTC
>JAOTAX010000003.1:26536990-26558393 GCA_025629825.1 Erythroxylum guanchezii | reverse complement strand
TTCCAGCCTTTGTACCATTCTCCACATATTAATAAAAATTGCTCACCCTCCGGCCGTGGACGTAGGTCACATTGACCAAACCACATAAATCTTTGTATTCTGTCTCATTTATTTTTGTCTATCTTTATTTTTGTTAGTACTATTTCGGGCTATTAAATTCAACCAGTATCCGATCCGAGGGCATTTTATCTTAACAGTCCAGTCCCATTACTTATCCCAAAGAGACCATGAGAGGCGGTCAGGTGAAGGGCATGCGAAAGGAAAAAGTGAAAACATTTAATTTGTAAAGAGAAATTTTACCGCCAACCATGGTGGGTTCGCCTTCCAAGGACCCTTCGGGAGAAGTTCGCCACGGTGAAACCATGGCAATAATTCCAAAGACCCTTCAGGAGAAGTTCGTCAAGGCGAAGGTCCAAGGTCAAGCGAACACACCCTTCGGGTCAAATAGGCTGCGGCGAAAAGGCTGACTTCACCGCGACGAAGACCTCAGATCAACCCAAGTACCTCTTAGGACAAATACGTTACGGTGGGAAGGCTGGCTTTGTCGCGGCGAAGGTTCCAAAATCAAACTAAAGTACCCTTCGGGAAAGATTCGCCGCAGCCAAGTTTTGGTTTTGCCACAGCGAAACCTTCGATTCCAAACACCCAAACCCAACTATCTAACATTAACATTTTTCACATTCACTTTCAATAACCCCATCTATAACTCAACCAAAAGATGGATTGAACAAAAATACACAAAAAAAACTTCTTCAAATCTTAGTCTTTTGAGAATGAAATACGAAAACTTAGAAAGTCCCGTGTAAACACAAATATATTCTATTAACATCAAAAGATAAAAATTTTACAAAGCTTTAATGGGCATTTCAAGCCACAATACAACATTGATCTCATAACCCAAAAATACAAAAATTACATAAACAAGTAAAACTTGAAATGTGGCTAAAGCTTTGTGTTTTCCAAAAACTAGCTCAAAGTACAAAAATATGCAGCTTGGAGTGATGCCTTGACTCTCAACTTGATCACTCATTCTCTTGCTTATCGCCTGCAGATGGGAAGAATGGGGGTGAGTTTAAAAGCTCGTGGGTAATAAGTTTATAATTGGGAACAAGCAAAACCATTTAACATATTCATTGCCATGTTAAATTTGCATTGAATCTGTAAAACACTTATTTCCCACATTCTCAACTTGTCAAGCGATTCATAATCAATATAAATCATATATTCATCAAACTTGTCATCACATCATAAGCACATAACCAATCAGAATGGTTTGGATAGGTCCATGAGGGAGTTCTTGCCAATCTCTAGTAATAACATAATGGACTATCACAAACCCACAAAATGAATTTGTGTAGTTCATAAACATGGGGGAGTCCGTGAAGGAGCTCCAGACCACTAGCAGGCAGGCGGGAGAAGCTTTTAACATGGTCAACGTACACGTGACATAATAGAATGGACCATCACTATCCCACACAAACATGAATTTCATGACTTGCAAACATATTGCCCCAAAAGGCACATTTCGGAAGCATAATTTCCATAAGCATGATATATTTCAAAATACCATTCCCATCATCATTTTATAATTCATCAACAAAATTCATGTACCAAACATATAGCAATTCTTAAAGCATTTAAAGAGCAATAAATGAAACATTTATGAAGCAATTGAAAATCACTCAACTCTCTTAATTTGGAAGAACATTTATGGATCACTACTCAACTATAAACACGTAACCCACCTTGAATTCGTTGCTTATAAACTTGCTCAAAGGTGCCTCTCCTCTTGCTCCTCTTGCCCTTCTTGATTCCCTTTAACATTGGCAAAATTTCCCATTCAATAGGAATACAAATTCAGAATCCCATAAAGCACATTCACTAAAATTAATTCTAGAATAGTTAAACTCATGCATTCCTAAGCTTCATGAACCAAAACCCTTCCAAAAATCCAAAGGATTAAAATTACACTTACCTTCAATCTTCATCAAATACAAAGATTATTGGCTCAAATGGAAGCTCTTCTCTTCCTCTTTCTTTTTCCCTCCTTAAACAACCTCAAAATCTCTCTCAAAAACTAAGAAAGGATGAAACCTAACTCAAACTTCCTTCTTTTATATCCTTTCTCTCTTCTTTTCGTTATTCTCTCTTCTTCTCTCCCTCATTAACAATTCTTCCTTCTCTAAGAGCAAGACCACTTTCTCTTCTTCCAATTCTACCTTTAATGAGTGTAAAAAGTTCTCTTTGCCCTTCCTTTAATGCTTTATGGCCTTTAAACTTAAGTGACTTGCCAAATTTGCCCTTGTACACTCTTACTACTTTAATTCTAACATTTCTATTCTAAATTTTAATTACTACTTATGCTTGCTAAATTAATGACTAAATTCTAAGAAAATAAATAAAAGAAAAAAATAAAAGGAAAGAAAAAAATTGGGGTCCAACAAAGACACTTAAAGTTAAAGAGCTTGACAAAATGGAAAAAGATATAGATTTGATTCTATATAAGCTTGAACTAGTATTCCCCCCGTTGTTTTTTGATGTTATGGTGCATTTGGCAATTCACTTACCATACAAAGCAAAACTTTGTGGACCGTTCAATTTCGATAGACGTACCCTATTGAAAGGTAATTTATATTAACTTCTACTTTTTTATAAACTTATTAGTTAGTAACAATTGTTAATGTTTTATATTTTCTTTAGGTTTTTATGCTCTTTTAAACGTTATGTATATAATAGAGCTTGACCTGAAGGGTTTATTGTAGAGGTTTATATAACGAATGAATTCTTGACATTTTGTTCCATGTACTTAAATTATGTTGAAAGAAGATTTAATAGATTAGAACGTAACTTTGATTTTGATCAAGATGGTTTGTCAGTTTTCTCCCAAAAAGTTAAGCCACTTGGTGTCAGAAAATATGTCGAGTTAACTAAAGACAAGTTCGAAATTGCCCATGGTATATTTTGAACAATTGTGAGGAAGTCGACATATATGTGGAGTATGTTTATTACTTTTGAATCAAATTTTCATATTTCAATGTTGCCATTCAATCTATATTTCCTAATCTCAATTTATTTTTTAAATAGAGAGCATAAAGAGTTGATTCGAAGCAAATGGATTGTTAATGTTGAAGAAAGACATAAGCTTAAGTTCTTATTATGGTTTAGGACTCGAGTTAGTTATATTTGATGGAATATTATAAACTTACGAGAATTTGTATGTCAAATGAACATCTAATTTCATTTTGTCGTATAGATGATACGGTTACATAACTGTAACATGAAATTATGATGATGATTTTCAAGATGTTAATCTTGATAATTGAAGGTTAAAAAAAATGTTGTTTATATGGGTTTGTTGTTTATATTGATTTAAAACTGAAAAGGCTCTATTTTAATTAAGTTATGATTAGCCATTTTGTAAAAGCAATGTATTTCATTATGCTTCATTTTGTAAAAGTAATGTATTTCATTATGCTTCATTTTGTAAAAGTTATGTATTTGATTATGCTTCAATTTGTATTTCGTTATACTTCATTTTGTAGAAGTTATGTATTTTATTAGGCTTCCTTTTTGTATTTTGTTATGCTTCATTTTGTAGAAGTAATGTAATTTATTATGCTTCTTTCTCGATTCATTATGCTTCATTTTGTAAAAGTTATGTATTTTATTATGCTTCATTTTGTAAAAGTAATGCAATTTATCATGCTTCATTTTGTAAAAGTTGTGTATTTTATTATGCTTCATTTTGTAAAAGTAATGCAATTTATTATGCTTCATTTTGTAAAAGTTGTGTATTTCATTATGCTTAATTCATTTATCTTTCAAATGTTGTGAAGTATGTATAACTTTTTTCATAAGTTAAGATCATCGAATCACTTCTTTTAACTATGTTGGTTTAAGCACTTCTTATTACTATGTTGATTGAAGCAAAAATGCCTCCCTTATATGAAATGCATATCACTAAATAATTGAAAGCTTACTTCCTTATTAACTTTCACTCTATAAGTATGTATTAAAATTTGTAAAGAGTTGGTAGCAATAGTACCAATATACGTAACAAATTCCTTATTGAAAGAAACTACAACCATATTAATGTTAATTTCTAAAATACGATTCAATTTTTCGTTATATTTGTTAGATGTGTTATTTATAGACATAGAAAAGTCAACACTTGTAAAGTTCTGAAGTTATACCTTGTTTCTTTTAACAAATAATTAACTTTGTAATGAATGGAAAACATTTAAAAAAATGTTCTAATGTGATTCAAACTGTGGGACCAAAGATCCAATCATCTTCTTTTTTTTCTAAAAATTGAATATTATATTTCTATAGTAGGAACTAATACAAAATAGTAGCAATGTTGTGGCATAGAAGCCTTTAGGGGTCATTACAAAAGATTTGTACAAGAAGAAACAAGTAATAAGAACAAAGAGCAACTTTCAGGAAAAAAAATGTTTAAAGTTTCCATCCGTACCAAACACCTTTGATAATGATATGTTAATGTTTTGTCAAATACTCCAAAATGATTTAAGGCAAAATTTTACAAGTTCTTTATGTTGTTATTCTAATTAGTTTTGTTTTATATTGGAAAATCATGGAGAAATAATGTAATAATAATATTTTATATTGGAAAATCATTGAGAAATCATTATAGATATTCAATATAACGGTACATAGACGAAACAAGGGAAAGAAGGTGGCAACTAGTGAAGATGCCCCTCCCCCACAATAACTAGATCAATCCAACCCTATCCAATAACGACAACAGACTTCATCCACTAATGAAGTCAGTCAACAATACCCTCTATCTTCCTCAACTAGTACTGAAGGATCTTTAGGTTTATGAATTTATCACCTATAATTATACTTGTCCTCAAATATATCTTTACATGTTTAACATGTTTTTTGTTATAATTTTTTTTAGGTTCCAATACTAGCATCAGAAAAAAGAGGTAAAGGTATCCTTAAAGGTTTTAAGTTGTAACGCATGAATGTTGCAATGAACAGCAAGTTGTCCGTTCATATTAACACCTCGCAAGGTCGCCCTGTTGATAAGATTCAATCAACAAAATTGTCCAATGAGTTAAGGGTCGTTGTCAGGACTAAATTGCCTTGCCTTCAACATGCTAAGCAGTTGAAGGAAGACAACTTGCTACAAAATGCTCTGGACGAAGTTTCGGTAATTTCTCAATTTATTTAATTATACGCAATTTTTTTACTTATTTAAAGACTCATTTTACTTTTACTTGTTGTTCACAGATGAAGCTCAATATCGTCAATATCAAGAAGCCTAAAGTGTCAACCTGTGTGAGTTCACTGTTGAAACAAAAGGCCAAGGATCATCGTTATCAACTATATAAATACTACAAATCTTTTCCTTCGGATGAGGAGGCAAGGAGACATGTTCCCGAGCGGCTGAGTCTAGAAAATTAGATCCAAATGTGTGATTATTGGTCCTCTGTCAACATTAAATGTCTCTTCACATTTGCTTCAGTTAATCTTGTTTTACAATTTAATGCCAATTTCTTATCTTTATTTGGAAAAGAGTGAGAAAGCCAAGGTTAATAGAGGAAAAATGAAAACTACTCAAGGCCAAGGCTCCAAATCATTTGTGGTCGTACGAAATGAATTTGTAAATTCTTTGTTTAGAAGTTATAATTATATTAGTAAATACAATAGTATTTATTGTGTTTCATTCCTTTTTTTATAAAACAGAGTCAAAAAGAACTAGAGAAGAGAGTGATAGGATCACACTCCACAAACTTACACACATCAAGGAATGAGAAGGCTAGACTTTTTAAGAAGCACAGAATAATTAAATAAATATATACTTATTTATTTATTATTTAATTTTTATACTTATTTATTTATGTAGCACTAATTAATAATATTTTAAATTTTAAAATAAGATGCAGAAGTTGCTACAAAGATCATTGTCAAATGAAAATGAGTCAAACGTAGATGAGATTTGCAACAACGTCCTTAGTACAAGATTAGGATACATCAAAGGTCTTGGACATGGCCTTAAGTCAATTGGTTCATCATCGTCATGACCAACATATCTAACGACGCTTCAAAAGGACAAATGGTCACTTAAAGCTCAGTACAATGTAATGAGCAAAAATTAAACTGTATAGAACAAAAGTTGGTCAAACTTGAAAAGATAGTTAAACAAATACTTGCCCCAAATTATATAAGTAGTAGTAACGTTGAGCACGAATCTTACTTTGTATTTTACTTTTTGGTTAACATTTTATTTTTTATATAAGATGCTTTTAGTTTTTAATTATTTTTAATTTTATTTTCATTTAATTAAGTATTATTCAAAAAATTCTAAATATTACAAACAATAAGATGGATTTAAAATATTACCATTAATTATAATTAAATGAAAATTATTACTAGGATTGTTTAGTCAAAAATCAAAAATCAAAAATCGTCTGCAAATTTTTTTAATAACGATCCTAAAAATGTCAACAATAATTTTTAAAAATAATTAAAAATTAAATTAAAAACATAGCTAAAAGATTTGGCAACGATTCTAAATCGTCGCCAAAACCTTTTAGTTACGTACCATGAACTGTCACGAATAACTTTTAGCGACATTCTAAAAATATTCGCCAAATATCATTTGCAACAAAACATGGAATGTTGTATAACATTATTACCTACTCATATGATAACACAACTAATAACTTTTAGCCACGAAAATGAAGCATCCGTAAGTATCTTTGGCGACGATTTATCTTTTCTTCGCCTATAACTTTTAGCTACTTAACTAAGATCAAAGTGAGAAATTACTTACAACAATATTTGAAAAACGTCACCAATAATATTTTGCTACCGCGATTTTGCAACAAATTTTTGTCGTCGCTAAAAAGTATTCGCAACGAATATTTGGCTTTTAGCAACGATTATAATACTTTTTTTGTTTGTCTTGGTATCACTACAATAGAAAGGGCTTTTAGCAACGAAAAACAAAAAGAGTATTATAAAGCAATGAACATCACTTTTTGTCCACCTCTTTCATACCTAAAAATTAACTTCCTTCTTTCTTGTAGGGATTCTTTTTTTTAAAATCTAAATTCTTAAAATAATTCTCCTAAGTAAATTGAAACTATTGGGATAAATCTGACATGAAGAGTGATCTTGCCTTATACAATCTCTAATTATCATCTCTTAAAACAAATCAAATATTAGTTTTACCAAATAAGCACTATAATTGATTCAAAACCAAAAAGACATGTCAATTAATATAACCAAATAATATCTTGTCGCTTGGACTTAACTGTCACTTATAATAACAACGATTGAAAGATTCTATTAATTAAAAAAATTGTTTTTGAAAAATCTAAATTTTAATAAAAAAAAGTTAAATTCAACTAATTCTGAAAATTTTAATTTTTTTATGAAAACTTTTAAAATTGAAAAACGACTACTTGTCAACAAACCCACCGCTCTACTCATGGATTAATTTTAACCTCTTCAATAACAATTTGCCTTCCTGTACGAAAAATGAACTAGTACTGGAGGAAGTAATGGATAGAAAGGGAATCAAAATTCGTCTGCGAAAGAGTGGGTAGTTGAAGGGATTTAACAACCGTAGTACGTAATTATCAGTGTTTCATTTCTTCTGTCCAAAATCACCAACAGTGTAAAGGTCGGAACTTTGTGGCCTCCATGGGTCCCCTCCGTGTACTAGCCTGATTTGAGAGAGACACTGACTCTTCCTGCATTTACATACCGAGTGGTGGGACGTTCTATTTTATAGGGGCAATCACAGATCATAAGGTATACGTACTTCTCTGTATTTCCTTGTTATGTGGTTACAGAAATTGATTGCTAATGTCCAAGATGATATTGTTCTGTAATTTCAGTAGCTTTTGCGGTGAAGTTATATATGTTAGAAATCGTGACAGTTGGATTAAGAGCTTTATTGGTTGGATGGTTCACCGATTTACTTCGGTTGTTGTGGGTTTATGGGCTATTCTCAGATCCGATGGTTGTTATTTGAAGGAATACATAGTCTTGCATGCTCACTTATCGAGCTTCCAAATAACGTTTCGATAACGTACCTCATCGAGAATGGAAGCTGGGAAAATTCTAATATAAGTGTACATGGTTGCAGGATTGTTTAAATAGTAAACAATGACTTATGTTGATAGCTGCACAATGAACCATAGCCGTAAGACCAAAAAGAACTAACCATAGTCTGTATTATATTAGGTAAACTTAATATTCTATTGTTCTTGCATAAAAAATCTTTACCTTGGCGTTCTAAAACAATACTCTTAACTAATCTCCTGAAATCAAACCATCAAAATTTCCTTGTTTCCTAGAATGATACAAGACAAGAGGTTACTTTATGTTTTCATTGCCAGCGTACAATAATTTTAATATTAAAAGAAGGGGGAGACTGTAATTAAGAGAAAATGTGAGCATATGAAGCATAATCTAACTCTAGGTTTGGGTTGCTCTTTCTAATTTTCATTCTCTCATATACTTCTGTTATATTTACTGAAGTCATTCTGGTAAACCACAAGTTGGCAATCTGAATATGCTCAATGGGAAGAAAACGTTGTGGTTTGGTACATAAGTAAATCTAAATATGACTTGAAACCAGATGTGGAATAGTTACTGAAATAATTTGTTGCTAGGTACTTCTTTACACTTGACGAGCTTGGAAATGTTCATCCCTGAATAAGATTAAGGAGGGAGAAGTTGAAGCAACAGAAATTACAAGTGTGGGCTTAGTCATGTAATCATTTGTTGTTTTATAGCAACAAAAGTTGAAAGCTAGCTTAGAAAAAAAGTGACACTGAAAGCATGTAATATATTCTTCACGAAGTGAAACTAGCTACTAGGTTCAATACAAATAGTTGAGTTGAACTCTGAAAAATATAAGGGAACTAGACAAAGCTAAAGATAAATACTCTTATATGCATATCATTCAGGATCTTAAAGAGCCTTGCGCTGGGAGCTGCTTTACAGAAAATGGAATGCATTTCATGAGAAAACCAATTGGCCAAGACACTGCAGCAATGGCAATGCAAGCACCCCATTGGCCCAAGTTTAGCCTTTCGGTACTGGCAAACCTCTTGAGAAGTTCCACCATCAACACTTGAAGAACTATGGTGATTCCAATGATCCCTATGAACAACTTGTTCTTGTGTATCGCCTTGAAAACGTTTTTCTTCTCCAGATTTCTTGCATTGAACTCATTAAAAACTTGGCAGAAAACGAAAGTGTTGAAAATGAGGGTGTCTTTTACCTTGTCATCAACACTAAAGATAGAATTTCCTTTGAACTGTAGGGTCAGTAAGATTGCAACCTGATACAGGGCCTGAGCAATAAGATTCCTCCACATTATTTTGGTGATCAGTGGCTCGGATCTACCCACAGGTGGCTTTATCATGAGGTCGTTGGTGGGCTGCTCAGTGGCCAAGGCCAGAGCTCCCAAGGTGTCCATAATCAGATTCACCCATAATAGCTGGACTGCAGTTAAAGGTACCTTACCAGAAGAAACAGCAGCTACAAAGTTGATGACGAGGGCAGCAATATTAACAGTGAGCTGAAATTGAAGGAATTTCTGAATGTTGTTGTAGACGCACCTTCCCCACCGCAAAACTGTCACTACAGAAGTGAAGTCATCATCTAAGATGATGATATCTGAACTTTCTTTCGCGACCTCTGTCCCTTGAATTCCCATGGACAGCCCAATATCTGCTTCCTTTAGAGCAGGAGCATCATTTGTACCATCACCAGTGACTGCTACCACTTGGCCTTTCTCCTTCAAGCACCGTACCATTAAAAGCTTGTCAAGAGGGGATGATCTTGCCATTACCTGAATATGATCAATCCTTTCCATTCTTTCTTCGGGTGAATAATTTCTGAACTCAGCACCTAACACTACAGCTCCATCATCTACATTGTCAGGATTGAGTATTCCACATTCAACAGCAATAGCTCTTGCTGTATGCAGATTATCACCAGTAATCATTTTAACATCAACTCCGGCATTCTTACATGATTGTACTGCTGCTTTGACTCCATGTCGACATGGATCTTTCAGTCCTACAAAACCCAACAATGTAAGTCCAGATTCTTCAAGTGTCCCTGAGACTAGCTCATCATCTTGCTTGACCCTTTTGTGGGCGAAGGCAATGCATCGCAGACTTTTGGCAGCCATACTTAGAATTATGTCTCCGAAGTTTTTAATTTCTTCCTCACCGATGCCCTTTGCAGCTCCATCTTTTATATAATAACTTGAACACATAGATAGTATCATTTCAGCTGCTCCCTTCCAATGTATGTGAATTTCCTTCTCATTGTGTTTTCTGATCAATACTCCGCTCCTTTTCTTATCTGAATTGAAGGTTTCTACATGTATTATTTCCCACTGGTGTTTTGTTTCATCTATATCCACACCCATGTCTAAGACAGCCCAAGCAACTATTGCCTTTTCAGTTGGACTGCCAGAAATTTCTGGTAATGCTGTAGAATTTCGCCTGTCAATCGTAGCTGTTGTATTCAAGATAATGCCCTCTTGCAATAATTTAAATACCTCACCTTCCATGTCAACTGAACCATTATTTTCAAATTTTTCGTTTCCTTGCCAAAACTCCACAACCTTCATCTGGTTTAAGGTTAGAGTGCCAGTTTTGTCTGTGCATATCGTTGTGGCCGAACCCATAGTTTCACATGCAGAGAGCTTCCGGACCATAGCATTATCATTCATCATTTTTTTCATAGAGTAAGCCAGGGTTAGAGTCACGGCCAGAGGCAAGCCTTCGGGAATGGCCACCACCACAATCGTCACTGCTGCTGATATAATCCCCAGCATTGCATTCAATACACTATTGACCTTTGTCTTGCTCCCCACGTACTCTTTGCGGCCATTGTCATCTCTGGTGTTACCTGTGAAGTAACGGATCATCATAACTGCAAGCACAAGTACAGCCACTGTCATTCCTATCTTTCCAATCCAAGAACTGAGCTTGTCAAGACGTGACTGCAATGGAGTCTGCTCCTGCAAATCATGAATTATGTAGCTCATCATTTCACCCCAACCAGTGTTATTGCCAACAGATGTAACAAGCATGGTACCAAAGCCGTCAGTGACCTTTGTTCCAGAGAGCAAGAATGGATTTCTGTTTCCATTGACGTCAAGATGATCGCTTTCACCAGTCATGCTGGACTCGTCCACCTTCAACGAGTATCCTTCTAAGAACAAGCCATCTGCGGGTATCTGATCTCCGATCTTTAAAGAAACAACGTCACCCACCACAATATCAAATATAGATATCGGAAAGTGCCTTCCACCTCTCACCACCTGCACCTTTATGTTATTGCACTCATTTGAAAGCTTCTCGAATTGCTTGGATTGCTTGAAGTTACTGACAGCAGAGATTACGACAACAAGAAAGACAGCTATACAGATACTGCCTCCATCATACCAGCCATCTCTAGGTCCATGTTGCTTTACACCGAATGTAATAGATAAAACAGCACAAACCACAAGAATGATAATGGTGGGGTCTTTGAATGCTTCAAGTACAAAGGTAAAATAGCCTTTACTCGGCGGTTTGCTGTACTTATTGTCACCGAAAACATCCCTTCTATAAGCAAGATCAGACTCCGTACCTTCTATGCCACCCTTCATGTCACTGCGTAGAGAAGCAGCAACTTCTGCAACTCCTCCCAATTGATTCAGAGATTCAAGATTCTTCTCCTTCACCGTGACAATAAGTGTTCTCTGATCAACGTTAAGGAAGTCAGGTTGAAGTTCACGAGAATCGTTTCCATGTACATCAACAGTAACATAGGAGAGGGAACGTAAAAGCCTGGTCTGTTTGACCAAAACTTTCCTGGATAAGGAAACGAGAAGCCTTGTAAAGTAAATGGCCGTGAATGCCATCCGCCACCTTCTTTGGTGGAGTTTGACGGTGATGACATCTTCCCGATCGTCAGGACTGGCTGTTCCGTTGGTTTGTCGAGACCGCAGGTGCATATTGACTACAGGAAAACAGGGTCAAAGTGAAGGAGACCGGAAGAAACGAAAAGGCTTGTGAAGAAAGCCAAAAACAGGAATAAAGTGAAGGAATAAAGAGGAGGAAAAGGATTGCAAGGAACCTAAAAGCAGTTTCAAAGTGAAGGGAATCGAGAAGGGTTGTGAAGAAAGAGGTGAAGAACAGTGACTCATTTATAGCGCAGAAACGGTTGTGAAGAAGATGCAAAGCAGCTTCTTTGAAGTTTCGGAGTAGCTTCGGTAGATAGAGAGATCAAATACTTACTCTCTGACGCTGGATTTGGAACTCAACGTATTCTGTTAGGATTTTATGGATTTACGTCAGTTTAGTTTTCTGGGTAATGGCGTTTCTCTCCTTGAAACAAGTTTTCTCTTTTTTGGGAGGTTAATACTAAAACAGTAAAACAAGAAACTATAATTAATATTTCCATATTAATTTATCGTCGATCATGTTAATCTATGAGCATTAACTACAATTTCGAATTTAGTTGTTTACTGTTATTTTTGTTGCAATTTCAAAGAGCATTTATAGAAAATCATTCGTTACATTCTAACCAAAGACATCGAATATCTAACTTTATTGTTCCCAACTTTACATGATTATTTTTAAGGTAATAATTCAAATGAGATGAATATTTTATGGCTATTCTGAAAGATTTATAGCATAAATCCCATTCCAGCAAGTTCATGAATTACATTTTTACAACAGATATGTTTTCATGATGAATTTATCAGCAAAGAAGACTGCGTGCAAGCAGCTATAATTTTCTTAGGATGATATAATAAGCAGTACGTAATAAGATCTGACTTGGACCATCTTCCAACGGAAACAATTTTAGATAAAGACTTGCTTAGACTCTATCGTTTTTTTTCCTCAAGACTTGTATTTAGAAAAGTTTCACTCCTGACCCGACTGTACAAGGAGAAGTCATAAAATAGAATAACCTCAACTTATGTGGCTATTGTCAACAAAATGCCAAATCAGAACATGCTTGTATTAAAACTTTTTACAAGCTTATAATTAAGATTTATAATGTTTTGGAACAATTAAATTTCATAGCTCTTATAATTCAGCATGTTGGGTAGTTATAACACTAAAAGAAAATACAGCTGATTCTATAATTTCAAATCTATAAATCAATATTTCATGATTTCTAAACTAAGTAAATATCAATTAGTATCGGATAAAAATTCTAACAAAATCTAAATTTATTCAAATCAAGACAGTCTTGAGTTTGGTTAACAAGCCTAATAGTAAATAGAATTTAGGTTCATTCTTATAATAATAATTGGTAACAATTATGTTCTAAATATGTTAATATTTATTAGGATATTTATTTTAAAAATGGTCTTAGTAATCACACAAATTGCATATAAAACATATCAAACTTGCTATTTAAAATACAAATATAAAAACATATATATGTATAAAGCATCAATCCTGATTTAATTCAAATTATTGATATAATATTCATAATTTAAAATAATATTCTCAACTATTTGTAAAAATTAAATTTTAACAAGGATTCCAAAGTAAAACTAATTTCTATTCTAAACGAAAACTTAATTTTTATTTGAAAATAATTTTTTGATTCTGGAGACTACTCCCAACTCTTATGGCGCGTTTTTAAAAAATAAGTACAAATAATTTCAATAAACTACTTCCCTTATTGTAATTTAAAAAATATTTTTATAATTTTAACAAGTAAGATATTATGATATAATAGAAAATTATTTCCTAATCTAATAAGAAATAACATTTCCTCAATTATAAAACTAATCTAATTGGAAATAACATTTCCTCAATTATAAAACTATTTCTAATATCAAAAGAAATATAATTTTATAGTTAAATAAATATAGATAAGACAGCTTTTATTTCTTCCTTTATTATAGATTAGTTTCTCAGTTTAATTATAAAATTATTCATTAATAAATTATAAATCTATTTCCTAATAAAATAATTAATAAATATATTTTCTAATAAGTTAATAAACTTATTCAAACTAATAAAGAATTAATTTATAAATCAAATAAAATAATAAATCTATAAATAAAATAATAAAACTTCACTATAATGGTATCTGTCAATGGTTGGGGAAAAGATCATCTTTCATGCCTCCTTGAGCAAAAGATTCTTAATCAACATAGCAATGTCGGATGAGTGTAAACTTGATGTGCATAAGCTTTTCTTGGCGAAGTTTACCTGAAGCGAGCGAGCAACTGAGAATTTCCAAATAACCAAGGCGAAGGAGAGGCGAAGACAGCTTGCGAACGTCGATCAAAAGGGCGATTGAGTGGATATTTTATAGCATGCATCAGTACCTGGAACGCTTGAGGGGTAAAGGTCCAATAGTTTTTGGAGAGGATCCATGGGCAAAGCGAGAGAGCAAACGGAGACTGAAGAGTCACGAAGATGGCTTGCGTACGTGGTGATGCATCCTCGAGCCATATGGCACACTAGGAGACAGATGGAGTGTTCCAGAGTTATGTTTGGCTTCTGGTCATTTTGCCTTTTTTTTTTTTTTTTTTTTTTTCCCCTTTCAAACGTAGGAAGCTACTTTCTTATCTAGTGTACGTTTGGTTCAGTTTTTTAAGTTCTAAAGTTACTTTTTGTTTATTGCAAAAGTTATTTTAAGAAAAAAAGTAAGTGGTTGACTGTGTGTTTCAAAAATATTTTTAAAGTATAAATAACTTTTTTAAAAGTTTAAATATAATTTTTTAAAAAATTTAAATTTAAATTTTTTTAGAAAAGTTTAAATTATAATTTTTTTTTAAATTTAAATGCATCTTTTTCAAAAATTGAAATTTAAAACTTTTGAGAAATTTTAAATTATAACTTTTTCACGAAACTGTTTCACCCACTTTGCGTCACCTACTTAAACAGAATCTCTCAAAACAATAACCGAATCTACCCCAGCTACCTTCTCTTTAACAAACTCTTCTGCTCACAAAGAGATATGGATTGACAAGTAGGCTTTGATTTTTCAACAATGCCGAAAAGTTGAACAGTAGAAAAAAGCTTATGATGAAAAGCTAATTTGGCCCTTACAAGACTGAAACGCTACTAGGAGTGGAACTAAAGTAAGATGATCGAGTTCATTTGGAATCTGATCGAGTTCATAAACTGTAGGATTAGCTCCAAAGCTACGTGTCAATGGAGTGGCTTACGAAATATAGTTAAAATTAGTAAAAGTATTTTTTATTTTTATGTTATCAAATAGTCTTTTGTACGAAGCTCCTTTAAAAAAATTATTTTTTTAATTGACAGCCAAACAGTTAATTGACTTTTAAAAAAAACTCTTCCCAAAAAAATTCTACTAACAAAAACCCTACTGATAAAAATTTTACTAATAAAAACTCAACTAAACAAACCCTTATATTCAAACTAATTTTGGCTGACACCGAGTCAGCCTATAAAAAATAAAGAATTGGATCAAATAGGACTAAATTTAAGACTTTTGATTAAAGAAGGAGAGTGTTAAATTACTCACGCCGGCAAATTTCTCTTTTTGCCAGGGCTAGCTTATTGCTCTATATCTAGGGGTCTATTATTTGGACTTATGCTCTGTTTAACTCATCTTTATTAATTATTTCAATAAATTTACTTACCAAAAAATTAATAAACTTGTTCATCTCAATCGAAACTCTAATTAATAAATATATTTATAATTAAATAAAAATCAACTTTAAAAGAGTCAAATCAATTATTTATTTTAATCAAATTGAAATATATAATTAATTTTAATTTTAGAAAATAATTTTTTAGATTTTATTTAGGACTCAATTTAATTTTTAATCTCAATCTAATTAAGGAAATAAATCAATGCAATTTTAAAATTGATTTAGAATTGATCCTTATCTAGTAATTTGAATCATCAAATTAATTATGAAATACATTACACCATAAGCCAAATAAAGTGGGAACTTAATCTAATTACCAAACCAAACCACTACAAGAAAAATATGGATTAGCAACGAAAATTTAGCGACAGAAAATATACCCTTAGAAATTAGCAACGAAAAGTATATTTCCGTCACTAAAATTGATTAATTTAGTGACGGTACTAATACTCGTCTCTAAATTTGAAGGGAGTTCGTCGCGGCAAAAATTGTGACGGACATTAGCGACAGAAAAATACAGTCGTCAATAATCACTATAAGTTAGCGACGAACAATTACCGACGGAACATATACCGTCACTAAATTTGGAGAGAATTCGTGGCGCCAAAATTTGCAATGGATATTAGCGACAGAAAATATACCGTCGCTAAATTTGGGGAGAATTATTGGCGGAATAAAACAAGTTTGAGTTTACCTACGGAAAATTCCGTCTGTAAATTCAGTCGGTAAATGGATGTAGCAACAGAAATTTTCATTCCGTCGGTAAAAAGATGGGAATTATTAGCAGAATAAAAAATTTTTGAATTTACCTACGAAAATTTCCGTCGGTAAATTCTTTTTAAATATCAGCTCACCCGACATCTCCCCCCTCTGCGTTTTTTTCTTCCTTCTTCCTGCATCTCCTTTTTGGTTTTCTTCTCTCCGGTTTCTCTGTTGTGGACTCCTTTTCTACTCGTTAGAGTTGTCTTTTCTGGCCATTGTCATCGTGTCCTTTGGTGGAAGTATTTATGCAACTACTGTCATGTGTTTTTTCGTATATTGGATGAAAGTTAATTTAGGTATTTAATTACTTTCATTTATTTGTATATTTTGTATTTGGAAAACAACTTTAAGGTATAAATGATAGTGATAAATTTCTGATTCTAGCAGTGCGAGGTGGGTTGTGGTTCGCAAAGATTTTGTCTTGGACTCGAACAATTTCTCTAACCAAGTTCAGGAAGCTAACCACAAGACACAGTCTATTACCGAGGCAAAGATTAGATGGGTCTATAAACACTAGCCAAACTTCCCTTATCTCGATGAATGTAAATTTTAAAAAATAATTTTTAGCAAGTTTACCGACGGAAAAAAAAAAAATTCCGTAGGTAATTACCGATGGAAAAAAAAATTTCATAGGTAATTACTGACAGAAAAAAATTTCGTTGATAATTTTCTGACAGAGATTTACCGACCGAACAGTATGCACAATTTCCGTCGGTAAATTTACCGATAGCTATATTTCCAACGTTTTTTTTCGCCGCTAAATAAACTTACCAACAAAATTTGTACACATTTTGTCGGTAATTTTTCTTGTAATTTAACGCCCCCTATTATAGTTCTAGTGATTATATTTAACTCTGCAGCCAAACCATTAACATTAAAATCTTTTAAGTTGTCATATAATAACTCCTGAACCAACCAACACTTATTCAATTTATTTTAGCTTTAGATCATGCCAACCAATTTATTGTAGCTTTAGATTTAGTTTACATTAACCTTCTAGTCAAAAAAGGTTGTCTTCAACTCTAAACCCTAACCACCAAAGTTCAAAGCTATATTACCTACCATCAGTAACCCACCATCACACCACTGTAGCCCACCATCCATCTGTTGCACGGTCAGATAGCTTTTACAACCTACACGTTTTCGACCTGCAAACCACCAAACAACGATGATTAAATTGATAAGAAGAACAATATCATCGCAACGTCGCTTCCAACAACTAAAACCTTCCTTTATGTAGACGGTAGATGGTTTCTCCAAACAACCATCATCGTTGTCATAGAAGATGGCAACAGCTTGCCATCTTCTCAACGTTGCAGGAAAGAACGTGGGACGCCAATATATTTCTGATGTATCCCACAAGAATTCACCGTCGACGATTGTAAAGCAATGACAAATGATTACTAACATCTACTCCACGAAACTTGAAATACCGACCACTACAAGGAGGGATGACGAATTTTATTTCAAATAAGATCCAAAACTTTTAGTTCCTTTAATCAAATCCAATTTGATTTTGTTTCGAAGTTCCTTTGACGATTTTCTTCCCAACAAACGATAACTATGCATTCGGATTGCTTGCAATTGAGCTATTTCAATTCCATAATCTTCATCAGTTAACAATTAAATAACTTTTGATTAAAGATTAAGGATGACTCGATATCATTATTGAAAAACCGGTGGATGACCTCATCACAGACAACTGAAGAAAATAAAAAAGCTTACTACGTTGTTTAACAATTAGCGGATTGCAATAACTGTTAACTGATTCTATAAGCAATTAATTAACAACGGATTAATAAAGTTGATCTGATTAGCAGATAACATTAATTATTTATTTAAAGATGTTTGATAAAATTAACTGTTTAATATCAATTGTTTACGTGTAAAATGAATTATGAAGTCATGATTTAAAAAAAAGATTTATAAAGATATGAGTATTATATAATAGTATTTATTTAAATATTCTCATAAGAAATTATGCTTATGTTTTAATTTACTTTAGTCAATAAGTCAAAATTAAATAAATTAAACCTATTTGCCTATGTTCAAAATAAAAAAATTATTTATGTTAATTTTAGAAATTAAACTGAAAAGATATAATAGTTAATGAGCATAAAACTTATTTTTAATTATATGAAAATGTAATTCCTTAATAAAATTAGTCTTATCTTATAAATAAAACTAGAAAAAGATTTTAAATAATTTTATCAATTAAAACTAGCATTAAAATAATTTTTAGACATAATAACTATTTGTAGAAACAATTTTATTTGTAAAAATATTTAAATATAAAAATATATTTTTAATTAATGCTTTAATTCTTCTTAGCTACAAAATTTAATCGAAACATTAATAATTACAATGAATGTAACTTGAAACTTTCTTGCCCAACCCAATCTTTGAATCTAACATTATAGAAAATTTTGGCTACTATAAAAAAAATAGCGATTTTTGTATTATATAATACCCAACGACGGAGCTATGTGGGGGCCCATGGTGCACTGGACCCTTCAACATTTGAAAAAATTAAATATTTTTATTTTTAATATATATATATATATAAGGATGTAGTTATTTAGAACTCATTAGTACACTGAGCTCCCCAAGATTTAAAAAAATTAAATATTTTAGCCCTCCTATTTTAAATTTCTGGCTCCGTCACTGATAATACCAAACCTAATGATACTTGTTTTATTTAATAAAAATAGAACAAATTTTAAAAATAATGATACTAATCATAAAAATTTATTAAAGAAAAATTGGTTTTATTTTTGAATGATTTATGCTTATTTATGTACATCTTTATCTTTCTTATCTTTATCACTATCTCTATATCTATCTCTCTCTCCAATTTGTAATAACTTTAAGGTACATTCATCATTTTGTCCCTTAATTTCTCAATTGCTAGCTCTTTATAGGAGCATTTTCAAAAATAGTAGATTAGCTGCAATCAATTAACTCAATCAATTGATTACCAAATATAATTATCAACAGTTTGATATGGTTAAACAGTTAAATACCTCTCAATTTGCTAAAAAATAACTAATAAACTATTTACCAAACAAGGTCTATATGATTTTTTTATAATCAAGGTTATTTTAATTCTATAATATAATTAATTTGTAAACATAACAAGGTGTATATAATAAACAGTACTTTATTATAAAGTTTTTTTTACAGTTTCTCTCTAATTTACAATTTATATGAAAAATCATCATAATCGAACAAGTATTTGACTTCTAATAATAGGATTTAAAACTTTTTAGTAATTTGACTTAATTATAATTTCAATTAAAGTTTAATTAATTAATCTTAAAATTTTTAGAACTTTACAGTAAAGTTTAACTTAATTAAATCACTTTTTTTTCTCTTCAACTAATATTGTTTATATATGACTCATTAGATTTTTAAATATGTTGGTTATGTATATAAATTATAAAACTAAGATATGTTTAGAATTAGATAAATTAAACTTATTTATTTTATCTTTAATTCAATAATTTATATCTATAAATTGAAGACTAATATCTAATAATACATCATATCCACCTAATTATTAGGAATATCAAAGTAGTTTTTACTAATATTTTCATACATGGCTTAATGCATATAATTCAACATTTTCATCTTACAATATTTCAATCAAATATATAATATAAAATTAATATATATTTTTTGAATCTAGTTGTATTTGTTTTTATCATTGGTAATTGATTCTTTTACTAAAATTTGGAGACTATTTTTGATTTATCATTCTACCTTACTCCAGAAGTTTCTTAAATTGATATTGATCAAGAATGACAAAATATTCTCTTAAAAAAATTTTAGAGTAATGAATCATATGTTGATCACTAAGTTGTTTCTATATAGTTTATGTCGTATTCAATGACTACTAATTGAACTACTTTTGACTAAGATATGTTGTAAATAATATCAAAACGTAACAATCTTTATATAAAATATTTTTAAAATCTCAAATTAAAGATCACTTATACAATTATTAGAATAAGTATTTCTATGCACAAAAATAACGTTTCATATAAAATTATTGTCTAAGGTCATATCAATAAACTTGTTTTTTAATAAAAAATTATAAGTTTATTTGAATATTTTTATATTTTAATTTATGAGACTAGTTACTTTCATTTATAAGAGATAAACATAATATAAGCTAACGTTTCTATTGTATTAATGTTTTGCCTTAATAGAGTAACGAATATAAATAATTTAAAGATAATATCTAAATGCAATATGACTCTCATATTATAAATATTTTCATAATTTCAAATATATTTATCTTATGGATTTTATCTTATAAATTAGTTAATTAAATAAAAATTTATAAGATAGATAATATGTTTAATTAATTTTGTCATAAATATACAACTAATAAATTGATCCTAAGGTATAAACCAAAATGGTTCAAGTAGCTAATTTTACAACTTGAATTAAGTTTAAATGAAATTGGAAAAAGTTGAACTAAAACTCAAATTTCAGAAAGATTAAGAAAAAATGGAGTTTTTGGAAAACCACGCTGACAGCACTAGAGAACTGCAGAGATCGATTTTCAAAAAAGTAAAACCAGGAGGATTCTAGATGGAGGAAAGTATAAAGAACTAAACATTATGAAATAATATTTTAAAACATATTCCATTCCAAAGTAGATATTCCTTTAAGGTGTTCACTGCAAAGACTAAGGGGGCGTTTGGTTTGAGCACGAGTTTGAGAATGGGTATGGGTATAATAGTAGAAGGGAATGGGAATGGGAATAGGAATAGGAATGAGTATAAAAAATAATGTTTGGTTTGTAACTTGGGTTTCTGTATTAATATCAATAATATTGTTGTTGTTGTTATTATTAATAATAATAAGATAATTAATTTTGTATAATAAAATTAATAATAATAACAAAAGATAATTAATTTCGTATAATAAAATTAATAATAATAATAATAAAAGATAATTAATTTCGTATAATAAAATTAA